>JABXWE010003400.1:0-25574 GCA_014611495.1 Limonius californicus | reverse complement strand
CCCGTGCGCCGTAATTTCTGCGAAGTTTCCACAATCTGGTTAATGTATGATTCCATACTATTGTGATTTTCAAGCCTGGCGGATATCAGCGTTCGTAAAAGTCCAATTTTACGCATGAAACCACTGTCATCATATAGCTTTTTTAGATTGGTCCATATATCTATGGCAGTCTTTGAATCCTTTACGTGCGGAAACAAAGATGGGTCGATCGTTAAAACCAACTTGGCCTTTGCTTTTGCAATGATGGTGTGGTGGTATCAGTTTCGCCACCTTCGATGCATTTGCTTAAGCCCTCGAGCACAAATACATTCTCGACTGCGAAAGCCCATTCATCATAATTCTCACGACCTAAAAGCCTTGGCACACTCGTCAGATAATTGACGGCCATATTTTGCTTTTGTGAGAAACACACGCGACGACGACACGACAAGGAAAACGATTTTACTTTCACTTCCCGAACTACTGATTACCCGAAATTGCGCATTCTGAGCGATCTGGGCCAATAACCTGTTATTAATAATGTTAATTTTACGTAGCAGATTATTAATTAAGGGTAAAGCGTTTGGGAAAGCTCAGAAAGAAAAACACCGTGTTGACGCGATTTAAACTTACATATATTGAACTGTTGAAAAAGTAGAGTGACAGTAATACATGGTATGACACAAAGCTGTGGTACAAAAAACCAAACATAGATGTCACCATGGGAAATGAAAGTAAAATATAACAGTGAACTTTTGGTACAAACTTATAACAATTATTTTCTTCTATCTTTTGTTATGGCTTTTTCCCGAGTACCATGGTGTACAATTTATATCCTGTGTCCAAGAATGAGATCCCTCTGTATTTTTCTACTGTATCTTTATCTCCTCTTTTGTGTACTGGCGTTCTCCATGTTTTTGGCATTTCTTTGTCTTCATATATGCCTTTTATATAATCTGCTACTAATCTTTTTATTATATTAATTTTGTAGCTCGTCTTTCCATGGGGCTTTCTTCTTTTTCAGTATCTTTTCATCTATAGTGATACTTCGTGCTCAGTTACTGTAGTTGTTGCTTGTATTTTTGTTGCCTTTTGTTCCATGGAGGCTATTTTTTTCTCCGTTTCCTGTAACATTTGTAATTTTTAGTCTTGTCTTAGATAGTAGGAAACTATTTCAATTATTCATTGATTCATTCATTTGGCGGAGCAACTAAATGTTACGCTCAGGCTATGAAGTCCGTTATGCTTCAGAATGATCCTCATACAGACCTGTTGCCAATCCGAAGGCTAACAACTTGCTGATGGGCTCGCTCCTTATATTATCAGGTTCCAACAAACTAGCCCCGAAGTGCTTGTATCTAAGGACAAAGGGCCTAGGACAGCTAGTTATGATATGAAGAGCTAATTCTTCCTGTTGACCAGTTAAAAGATCGACCACGATTCTAACATGCTTCCTGCTAAAGCTAAGACTCTCATCAATACCAATACTAGCTGATGCCTTACTCAAAATTCGTACACTTGTATTAGGATTAATTGCTCTATTGGTTATTATATAATCAATTGTTGATTTATGCATGCTGGTGGCTTCTCATGTCGTTTTTTTGTGTTTCCCTTTTAGCATTAACAACAGGTTCATTATATCTTTGCTTCACATTCCCTAGCTTTATACAAGCAATAGTTTTTTTTTGAAACTTATATTTTTTTGCTACTATTTCAAATGACTTTGCTACCTAAACCAATTCATACAATTAGTATTTTTTTATTTTTACCAGAAAAAGGGTCAATGAACATTTATCCCGTGAGATGGAGAAGAAAAAGCCTCACATGTGCGACGTTTGTGGTAAACGCTTCCTACAGAGAGCCGCCTTGAAGTCACATCAGAATGTGCACAATGGCGAAAAGCAGTATAGGTGCGACGTGTGCGATAAGCTGTTTAATTTCAAAAACAATCTTCAACGGCATTTGCTGCTACACATAGACGGACCCCAAAAGCAGTTCAAGTGCAATATTTGCGAAAAACTATTCAAACGTAAGGAACATCTGCACAAGCATATGATTTCCCATACCGACGGTATGCCTTACCAGTGCACCCTGTGTAACAAAATGTTCAAGTACAAGGACAGTCTAAGGGGACACCTGAAGTATCACAGTGGTGAAAAGCGTTTTCGCTGTGAGATTTGTGGCAACGGGTTTATCCGTCGCGACAACCTTGTTGTGCACATAAAGACAGTGCACGCTGACGAAAAACCTCTTGAGTGTGACATTTGCAACGAAGAATTTGTAGAAAAAGGAGCTTATGAGGAACACCAGAAACTACACAGCAAAAAGACATACTATAAATGCAAGACATGCAATAAGCTATTTAAGACCAAGAATAATTTGCGAATTCACTCGAATATACATTTAAATGAGAAACCATACAAGTGTAATATCTGCAATAACACCTTTTCCCAGAAGGGAACACTCACATACCATATTCGAACCCACACTGGTGAAAAGCCTTACACTTGTTTCATGTGTGAAAGAAGTTTTACACAAAAGGCTACGTTGCGTAATCATTTGAAAACACATCGCAGCCACAGCGAAGTTTTAGTTAAAGAGGAGCACGTCAGAGAAGAGATTGAAGTGGAACAGAATGCCTTGAACAATTGTTAGGTTATGCCAATGTTTATGATTGTTACACAAATAGGATTTACTGTTTTATAGTTAGATTGTATAATGTTTTATATGACATCAATGTGAGAGTATAATAAATTCTATACTAATTTTTTATATGACTTTTTACAATTTCATTAATATTCAGGCTGCCAATTCTTTAAGCCAAACAATGCACTCCAGTGTTGAGCCAAACAACTGTCGTAAGTATTACCAGATTGGTTGGAAATGCCAAGTTTCAGCATCAAATAATATTTTTCAATTCATTTGCATCAGTTCAATTTTGTTATAATCTCCTGTAGAACCAAACTTCACAATTTCAATTAGCTGCATTTATAGTTGTTTTAAAGACTTGGGCTACAATGAAATAAGTTAAAATGTGATCCATATGGCAGGTAAAATATTTATTTATTTATACAAGGTTACATGCTATTGATGAACGTGAACGTAAAAATACCTATATTGAAAGTAAACAGGTATGTTGTATTTTCTTGGAAATTTAAAATAAAACGAGATTTATGTATTGTTATGAGAAACAACAAATAATAAACATTTTACTTGTAGAAATTTTAAAGAAAACCTATCAAAGATGAGCAAACTTAAGAATTTTGTAAGTTAAATTCGATAAAAATAGTAAATCTATAAATAAGAAAGGTAACTTAACCAAAGCAGTGTTTGTTTTTATCTGGTAGCAATTCATTTAATTTTGGTAGTAGACTTCCTAAAAAGTTTCTCGGAACTTCGTTTAAAAACTACTATAGAAAGTATGCAGGTTGTGTTTCAATTCAGGACAAATTGATTTGCTCAGTTATTAGTGGCTTAGTTTTAGACAATCAATGTATTGGGCAAACAGCGGAAGAGACTATACCTTTTTTTTTGTATTATCTTGTATCTTTTAAGTTAATCCAATCACACGAAATTTTCTGTTTAAAAAATCAAATACAACTGCCAACTTTGCATGTGAAACAACTTGTCTAACCATTGGAAAACCTTTTACAAATGGAATTATCTCGCTTATTATCAGTTTTAGGTCTGCAGTTGCACGATAGTTTTCCTAATGAGAGAATATGCAACAGGATTAGCTTAAAATTTAACGTTCCTTTAATGAAAAAGACAGTGCCCGATCTGCTTATATCAGAAATCATCCATCTTGTTTGTCTATTGACATTACTCCTCAGCGGAATCGATATCACTTTCACTAAAACAAGATTTTTCTATTGGCCTAAGTGAAATAATTGGATTAGAATAATAAATTACAGGGTCCCACTTACATTGGAAATTCGCCATCTAGTTTTGCATGCCCAAGCCCCGTAATACTGATTCTCTAAAGCTATAACTTTAAAAAACCTGTATAACAGTATAAAGAAATGAAAAATCAGTCTAGAGTTATATCCTCTTCTTTAACAGATCTGTCACAGTTACAAATAAATTAATTATTAAGTATAATACTTTAATAAATCAGTTGGAGTCGAATCCAATAGTGATGTGCAAGTTTTCTTATTTTAAATCAAAAATGCTATATATTTTAATAAGTATATTGGGATAACTTGTTGAATAATTTGTTTAATGAAACTACAAAAATATGTTTACACTTATCATTATTCCAGTTGTAAGTTTGCATGAAAAAGTTTATTATTTATCGTTTTTTACAAAATTATGCAGGGTGTTTAACAGCTAGTTTAAATAAACTTTGTCGTTTGATTGATGTCATTTTAAGTAAAAAAATGCCTAATTAACATTGGTTATATTTGAAGTAATTCAGGAACTACAGCATTTTAACAGCATAATTAACTCAATATCTTTATATAAACCGGCCATTAGCAGAACAAAAAATAATACTTAGATAATACATAAAATAAAAAATATATATTTTATAATAAATACTCAAAATGTGCTCTTTGAGCTTGAATACAGGCCTGATATGGAATCATACACTTGAAACATTGCATTGTTATAGCGTATTTCAGTTGACATCGATGATTCGTATCAACCAATTCATCGATATGTATTTCAACACTGCATATAAGCTGCGTTAGTTGTTCCAGAAGATAAAAATCTAGAGGATGTATCCATCACCTAGATGTAGTCTCCTGAAGTTTTTATAAATATACCACCAAATCTTCAATGAGAAGGCTGATGTTGGTTTGTATTTTCTGGAAGCACTATAAGGCATTTTCATTGCAATCTCTGTAGATGAAAGCAAAACCAGCATATTTAGCTCTACTAACATCTTCCATTATTTAACAGAAAAAAAGAAATAATCTAAGTAAAATTCAAACAATTTTGTCAATTGTTATAGATGCTTCACGTAATTCATTTAATTTTTTACTTGAAAAGACCTCCCCTATCAAATAGCAAAGTTTTTTTTTGCACTAGCTATGAAACACCCTGTATAGTGAAAATTATGGTCATTTAGTCCAAAACATTGCATAGTTTGATTTCGCACTTAATTTCTTTATACTTTGCATTTAACCGTTTGCTTCATTTTCTAAAATGGCTGGAAATTCTGCTTCATCGCAATTAGGTATAGGTATGTCAATTATTGTATAACTATATTGCTGTAGTTAAGGCATTTTAAGTTATTGTATAATGCTAATAATTTTAACATATAACTGAAGAAAAATAAGGTAAGAAAAACTTCCAGACTAGTTTAAAGGTCGCCACATATTTTAAGGTAATGTTGAATTATTTACAGTTCACCGCTGCGTCTGGAAATAAATAACTATATTTTATAATTTACCTGGAATTCTTTTTTTCTCTCCCCACGTACTTTTCAATGTCTTACTGTTAACAAACAACTGTGTCAAATTGCCAATTTTCCCAAAACAAGTTCTAATTTTTATAAAAAATATTTATTTTAACTATTTGGCGGTATTTTAAAGTAAAATAAATAAATGTGTAGTTTAACAAGACTAGACATTTTATTTAAAAACTATGTTTACCCTAACATCAGGAAACTTATCAGCAAGCCAGACAACTAAAATATCATCAAATTTAACTAAAACATGTCATCATTATATTAACAATATTGGAAAGTATAAAAAAAATTTGCTACTTAAGAAAATATGCTAAGAAACTATTTTTCTGACATAGATACCTATTTTAAGGTTACCTTTGTGGTCTGTTTTAGCTGCACATTTATGTTTAAATTATAGTCTTCTGCATTTAATAAGTGTGGTATTAAATTCTAGTTAATAATAATACAATTTTGGCGTGGAGTTCTTAGCCTCTTAGCATATTTTCTCGTTTTAGGGTTGGTATAGCGTAAAAAACACAATTTCATTGAATGATTCAATTATTTCCCAAATATTTCATTGCAACATAAAAATCACAGTTTACTATTATAATCAAAATAAATTACTTTCTTAAA
This sequence comes from Limonius californicus, assembly GCA_014611495.1. Classification (NCBI taxonomy): domain Eukaryota; kingdom Metazoa; phylum Arthropoda; class Insecta; order Coleoptera; family Elateridae; genus Limonius; species Limonius californicus. The sequence goes on along the minus strand of JABXWE010003400.1, from coordinate 19,570 downwards.
TACACTCTATATAATTAAATTAGTGTGAGCAAACAACTTAAACCGAAGTTTTGTTTAACGGAAACATTTTCAGGTATCTCCATTATGCACTTTCATAACATGGTTTGCAAGTCGTTGAAGCGTCAAATAAGATCTTCTACACTTTGTACATTTGAAAGAACTCTCGGTATGATTAACTTCATGTAACCTTAAATTAAATTCATTATCAGCAATAAAATTGCACAGCTGACATTTACTTGGTTTCACATCCGTGTGAATCAGAGCGTGTGTATTAAACATATGTTCAGAGTAAGCTTTATAGCCACAAGAGGTACAGATGTAAACTTCTTTGTTACTGTTGACTGCTAAAACTTTTATATACTTGCTTTGTATGTGTTGCATCCTTGCATGCCTCCAAAGTGCTGCGTGTTGCACGGTGTAATACCCACATTGTAGACATTTGTAACTCATTTGTGGCTTCTCTCTCAGTTCTTCATCATCGCCACATTCTGAAGGACATTCAGTTTTCGTTTGGTGAAAACTTACATGTGCGTTGAAGTAACCGAAATGAGCCGTGCTAAATGAACAATCATCACATTTGTACAGTTTTTGGCCACTATGAAGCTGCAGATGCTCATCTAACTGGTTCCTATACATAGTAATATACCCACACTCTTCGCATTCATATTGTTGGGTTTCTTTACTGTGATCGCTCTTGTGTCGTTCGATCATCCACTTGTTTAAAGTAGTGTAATCGCACTGCTGACAGCTGTAGAGCTTCTCCCTTTTGTGTACCTTCATGTGATGTTGCAGTCGCTTAATATACGAGGAACAGTAATCACAAAAACCACACTTATATACTTGTTGGTTCATTTTGTTAGAAGGCTTTTCGCTATTTCTACTACTACGAAGGTTTCTCTCCAATGTGAGTCCATCGTTAAATTTTTTATTACTCTTGTTTTTAAGAGAATTACGATCATTTATATCAGTGGTGTGGTAGCGTCTGACATGATTTTCTAAACCGTCAATTTGTGCAAACGCTTCTGAACACAAATTGCACCAAAACGGTTCGAGGTGGGCTCGGAGGTGCACCTTCAAATGGCTTTTCTGATTGGCCCTAAAATCGCACTTGTTGCATTTATACTGCCTTCGAATTATCCTGTTCGACCCATTTAACAAGGACGGATTATTAAACATGCCCACAACCGGTATATTGCAACTGCTTTTATCATGAACACTTTCTATGGCACTAACAGGTGAATCACGCACACTCATAATATCCAAAGGGCTGTCGTGAATACCTTCTATAACATTAATAAGGGAATTATAAACACTTTGAAGGTTTAAAGATATGCTTCGTTCTTCCTGGGTGAACCCTTTGAACTGCAGTTCCTCTTCCAGATAATCTTTGCGTGATTTCTTAGTAAGGGGTTCTTGGAAAATGGGTCTTCTATTAATGAGTTCTTGGGTAAGCGTGGCTGGATGGGACTTTTCCTTTGGACTTCTGTTTTCTTTGATAGCAATGGATTCTTCATGTATCCTACATAATTCTTCTTCAAGCGGATCAGTTAGAATATCATCCATCTCTTCTTGAAAAGCATTTACACAAACGGTTGCTCTTGGTGACCAAACAAGTTCCTTAGAAATGGTATTTTGCTTGTGTTTCTCTAGATTTTGAGTGATGACTGGTATGCAATTTTCCGCTAAATGCTTTTGAACGCTTCTGATTTCACTTATGCTTTCAATGGATTCTGCCATTCTTGAAGTTATAATTTGATTGTCTTGTGGAGGGGCTTCCAAAAATTTGGGTTTATTTTCAGTGGGTTGGTCTAAACTCTTCAGCATTTTCTTTCCTGTAATACGTTTTTCCAAGGTATTTTCACTTCTGACGCCTTCTAACGATTTTTTCGGAAGTTTAGGTTCATTTTCAAACATGATATCAGTAGATCTATCTGGAGTTCTGAAAACTTGTTGGAATTTTTTTCGAATTTTTTGGACTTCTTCAGTAGTACTATCTAAAGGTAGCTTTACAATTTTACTGCTTTTATAATCAAACGGATTATCTACTACAGGCGGTTTTTTTGGAAAACTGGATCTCTCCTCAACGGAATTGTCTTTGAGCACTTTTTCAAAACGCGATTTTCTTACCACGCTGTTGCCGTTGTTATCAATGGGAATAACATTGGGTTGCTTCTGAACAGTATTTGGAGATTTTTTCAAAATATGGCGCTCCTTGTCAATGGGATTTTTAATGGGCGTCGTTACCGTCTGGTCACTAACGCATTTTTCTCCCAAATTAAACCCATCGTCCCTAATGGGATTTTCTATAACGCTTTCTTTTTCAATATCGTTTAAACATTTCTTTAAAATATTGAACCCCTGTTCAACGCAATTTTGAATTAACCCCATTCCCATCGTATCATTAACGGTGGTTTCCACAACATGATGTCTGCTATTGTTTACTTTAATATCGTTTTGGGTTAAATTTGAAGAAGATTTTTCCAGAATTCTAAGTTCCCCTTCAACGTGTTTTTGCCCAGACATTTTACCATTAATACAGAGTTCTTCAATAGATCTACAACTTAGACTGGAGTGTCCTAATAGTTTGGTTCCCAAATAAGTAGTTTTTAAAAGATTTCTTTCTGCATCATTATGTTCTTGTTCTATGGCAAATGCATTGGAAACTGTTTGATTGGTATTTTGGAGGGGCCTCTTAACAACTTTCTGCCTTTTACTTTTACCAGATTTGTTTACAACTATTGGTTTCGCTTCGGCAATATTTATAACTTGGGTTTCTAAAGTTTTGGGTTCCTTTTTATTAGTATGTACCAAACTATTGTAATTTTCTGGATAATTTTCTAAAAGTTTGTGTTTCTTTTCATTTGGAGATTGGAGAATATTTTTTAGAATTTGGGACTGAAATTCGTAGGAATTCTCCAAATTTGCTATTTTTTCAGTAGGACTAAAAACGGGTTTTTCTAAAAATTCATATATTTTTGGGAGGGGGGATTGAATGATGTTTTCTATAACCCCCGGGGTTTTCAGAACACGTTTGTCTACAATTTTGTTGTCTTTCATACGAGACTTCGATCTGAAAGGTTTCTGTACGGTTTTGGGCCCTTGGTGGATAAAATTTGAATCACATTTGAAATGTCTTTCCATTGGACCATGTTGAAAAGATGAAATTTGTGATCTTTTTCTATTTAAGTGAACCTTAACTGGGTTTTTCAAAAATTTTGACATATTTTCAATGATATCAGCTGGAAGAGGTTTTATAATAACTTGTAATTGTTTTGTAAAGAGATTATCTTCATTAGGTTGTTTCAAAATTGCAGGTTTTTGTAAAATAAAACTATTATGAACAGGTTGCTGCAATACGTGAGGCTTTTCTACAATAGGAATGGATTCTTTTAGACCTTTAAATTCTACCACTTTGACGCCATCTTGTACACGCTGTTCGAAATGTTCAGACTCTTCTGCAATGGAATTATTGTGGAGGGATTTCTTCAGAATTTCAGAACTGTTATCTTGAATCAGTTCTTCTGGGTTAAAACAATCCTGAGGGGGTTTTTCGAAAACTTGAAGGTCTTCCGGAATGGGGTGTTCCCCCTTACCGGGGCTGTTGTTTAAAATTTGAATATCTTTCACAGTTGAATTAGCATGAATAGGTACTTCCGCATTGAAATTCTCTTGAGGGGGCTGTTCCAAATCTTGATACTCTTCTAAGATGGAATCATCACGAATTTCAGACTCTTCTGGAATGGGGCTGTTATGCAAAATTTTACCCATTTTCACGATATTATTATTATTTCCAGTAAGTTCTTCTGCATTAAGACCATCTTGAATGGGCTGTTTCAAATTTTGAGAATTTTCTGAAGGTGGATCGTCTTGAATATTAGATTCTTTTAAACTAAAATTATTATTAAAATTTTGACAACTTTTGGGGATATCACCATCCATAGCAGTGTCCTCTGTATTTAAACTATCTTGCATGGCCTCTTCTAGAGTAGAATTGTCAAAGAATGGCTCTTCTTTATTTTTAGAGTTATTTCTAATGGGACTGTTGTACTTAATCCGAGAACCTTCCTCAATGGGACAATCTCGACTGGGTTCTTGAACACTGTCTTCAGTAAGCTGGTTCAATATTGGAGACTCTTCTTGAATGAGATCGTAATGGGTGGGACCTTCCCCTGTTTCCAATTTTTCTGTAATAGGACTGCTGTTCAAACTTTGATAATCAGTTATAAAGGAAACATCTTGAATGGGTTGTTCCAAATCTTGAGGCGCAATGGGATCATTGGAAATAGACTGTTTTAGAATTTTAAACTCATTTGCTAAGGTAATGTTGTTAGAAAATTGAAAATCTTTCACGGCAGGACCATTTTGAATCAATTTTTCTGCATCGAGGCCATTTTCAATAGGTTGTTGCAAATCTCGAGACTGTTTTGAAATAAAACATTCCAGAACTTCCGGCTCCTGCACAATGGGATTGTCGTCTAAGATTTGAGCATGTTTTACAATAATACCATCATGAATGGATTTTGCTGTATGGAGATCATTATGAGGGTCTACTAGGGAAAGTACACTATGAATAGGAGGTTCCACAATCTCAGACAAAGGCAAAGAATCTTTCTCAAATGAACCACTTGGACGAAGTTCTGTGCTGAGAACATTTTTAGGGGCCTCTTCATGGATAGACTGTTTCACAATTTTGGTCTCTTCTGAAATGTGTTTGTTATTTTGATTCTTCAGAACACGGGAATTCTTCACATCTCCAATGGTTTCTTTTGCATTGAGGCCATCTTGAGGAAGTAGTTCCAAGTTTAAAGACTCTCCTGAAATCGAACCACCCAGACTTTCAAACTCTACTGCAATAGGGCTGCATTGCAACATTTTAAAACTATTTACAATCAAGACATCTTGAATGGGTTTTCCTGTACTGAGATCATCATACCGCTCCTTCCTGGTGGGACCACTTTGAAAAAGTTCTGCACTGAAAAGATTTTTAGAAGACTCTTGTGGCATGGAGCCATCGTGAATAGGCTGTTTCAGAATATTTGATTCTTCTGCAATTTGGGAAACCATAATATCAGAACCATCTGGAACGGGTTTTTCTAGATCGAGGTCTACATTAGTATGATTATTGGATGTTCTCCTAAAACTGATGGGTTTTTCAAAAAACTCGTTTTCACCAAAAAAGGTTTGTTTTTCTGAAACATACTTGTCATTCGGCTCATGAACATTCTGTACTTTTTTCAAATCTAAACATTTTTTTTGTTCCCTGGAACTGTCTTGAATTTCTGAATGGTTTTTAAATTCATGATCCGAATTAAACAGTTTCCGAGTTCTATTCAGATTACATGAACCAAAATTTTCCATTTCCTCTTCAGCCTCATCCCCATCCTGTGTTACAATAAACTTGCGAATTTCAGAAGCTAGTTCCTCGTCATCTTCCTCATCAATAACCAATGGTGGCACTTCAAATGATTCGTCGACATGTGAAATTTTCAAATTTGTCCCGCAATTTTCTTCAAGCACAGGTTCCTGAATGTTTTTAAACAACTCTAATAAATTAACATTTTTACTACTACTAAGAAATTCTTCATTATGACCCAAAGACTGAACATATGAATGATCTTGAGCGACATATTCTCCGTGAATTTTCCTCATTTCCTCTTCAACTGGATCCAATTGACTTTGGTAAATATCTGGAGATGGTTTTCGTGAAACCTCCTCAGCTGTAGATTCGTACAACTCTGTCCACAAAATTTCATCGGCGGCTGAAATTTTCTGAATGGGTTCAGAAGCATCAGACAGTAGTCCAAAGGAAATATTTTTAGAATTTTCTTGAGGATTATCATTGAATATTTGTTCATGAATGGAAAGTTCCTCAAATATACTTAAGGTGTTTAATTCATTTGCACCAATTTCCTTATTGGTTTGCAGATTTTGGGTTAATTCTTCCAAGAATAAACTTTGATCAATATGAGATGGAATATTGTCCGTGACGACACTAGATGGATGTATTTGATTTGTAGGATTTCCTGGTACATTATATGATAATTTCTCATCGCTTTCGAGTTGATTTTTACCATCAATAATGTTTAAAATATTTTTTTGGTTGTTTCTCATATGATGGTCGAGTTCTAAAATGGATTATAATAAATTTTTAATTTATTTTGTGTATTTTAAAGATACTTACCCAAAATGCATGTCCTTGACTCAGATTCATCACAATTAGTTGTACTTTCAAGAAGAAAATCATCAGAACAGCTTACTGTTGTATGCTCAAATCTTTCTGTTGGTTTTTTGTGGATATTTGAACTTTCATAAACTTCAGGTACACATTTTTCAATAATAACTTCATCTTCTTGAGTATCACAGCAAAATTTTTCATTTCTACTTTCTGTATTTTTGACATTTTGATATGTACTTTTCTCCTCCGTTGCATACTCAGCATTGTGTTTCAACTTAGAGCTATTTTCCTCAGGTATTTGATCTCTATCGACCACTACAAAAACTGGCTTAGGGATGGTAAGAACAATATGGTCCGCGGTGTCTTTATTAAAGTGATAAACCCTCCGGAGCTTGATGACTTCGTACTTGTCAGCATTGGGAGTTTCTTGGAGTCCAGCCTCTCGGCAACGGTCGGGGTTGAATCTGAAGTGAACGTGCCGCTTTAAAACCTTGTGTTCAACAGCTATGTGTGGAAATTCGTCCATATTTTGACTATTTTTGAAAAACACTGATGCTCTGTTGTTTTCTAACCAAACTTCGTGTTTTAATTGTTGCGCACTTCCTATTTCACGGATGACGCGTTTGCGCGGTTTCACTGAAAATGCACTGCTTACTACGTCGTGCTATCTTAGAATACCCAAATATAAAGTTTTTGTTTTCATGATTGCAAAAATAGTGCCACACGTAGTGACGCAACTTTGAGGTTAAATTGTTCGCTTTGAACTTCCCAAGGAGGTGTCTCGGCGTCCGGGTATTTTAGGGCTAATAGATTAATGTCAGGGACATATTAACTACTACAACACCAACACTCGATGCAAATAATTAGGTATCTCAAAATGCCACATCAACATCAAAAACAAAATCAATTATTTCCTTATTAAAACGCCTTCGATGGTTTCTTGGGTTATCAGTAAAAATCGTTTTTATGTTTCACATAATGACGTATTACTAAATATTATGTTATCAATTCACTGATAAAAATAAATAACTAATTTAGGTTGACACTCTTTTATACAAACAGATAAGAATTTTACGTCAGTCAAGTTAGTGGGATAATGTGATTATGTAAAGCAAATGATTACAAAAAAACAGTGACAGTGAAGGTGCAGCAGTTGTCTTGTAAAAAACCTCAACTATTTCTGCTTGGTAAATATATCAACTATAAGCAATGCACTATCCTCATAGTAGGTACCTAATAATTTACCGAGTAGTTAAGGTACAGAATACACAAATTTTTGGTATTAAAGAAAATGAAAATGTGTATTACTCCCATTACGCCCCTCCCCTCCAACCCGTATCCGTGGCAGAATATAAAAGCACGCCTTAAGTGAAGGGCCAGGACAATACCCTGTTTGATATTTTTACCTGAATTTCCAACCTTAATTTTCTGCGATTGTAAAAGTCTTAGTAGAGTTATTTTAGTTTCAAAAATATATTTATATCCAAATTTGTGCCTGTAAAACTGTAGATTGAGGTACCTTATTTTTAGTATGTGCACAACAAACAAATACCAGCTAATCAACAAACCTCTTGCATATTTATTTGCGTATAACATAAATTATCTTCATGTTGAGTGGTATTAATGATGTTTTAGAAATAAAAATAGCAAGATTACCAATAAATACTTCATAGTGACCTCTTACAGCTGCTAATACAAATATTTTCCTGCAATTTTGTCATCTCAGGCGATACAGCTCTACTATTTATACAATTCCCATTTATTTTGTTTTTAATTCTACAAATTAAAGTTCTACACTATAGGACACAATTTGTTGTACTGCTAGAATTTGCAGTACAACTTCCGAATTTTCCTCATAGTAGCCAAAACAACATAATCAAGCTGATTTACTGGTAAGTAATATTACAATACACAGAAAAATAAATATTGAGCACTGTTTTACATTCTACATTTATTTATCTTTATTGAGTTTTTTTCAATTAGTTCTAAAATTAATGGAAAACATTCGGAAAACCCGGTCATTTACAAATAAACATGAATTTACTAAAAGAAAAAGTTCTTCGGTAGGTAAGCCTCTATAAACTGTCCTTTTACACCTATCCTTTGTCATCAGTGGATCACATACAATACGTATAGATTTTTATTTTTTGTACATGTTTTGATATATTACTCTTGTTTTTACACTTAAAACCGTGTACAGTTGCACATGAGACATTTTTATATCAAACAACTTTTCTATGATAACCTGTAGTCACATAGGATTTCTTTCTTATCTGAGTTTTCATAAAGCACTTCATTGTAAGTTCATAATCATCTACATGGCAGTTTAAATTATATTTCCCTGTGTATTTTAATATGACGGCTTAAATGACAATGTCATGTACATCTATAGTCACACACGCTGCATTTGAGAGGCTTTTTCTTCTGGTATCTTCATGTGCACTCTTTCGTATCAATCTGTAATTACCACCATTGCATTTCATAGCTTTCGCTTGGCCATGAATTTTGGTATGCACTTGCAAAGCATATTTCCTTACGCATTTATAACCACACGCACTGTATTTAAAAGGCTTCTCACCCTTGTGAGTTTTCATATATTACTACAAGTTACTCTTCATTACAGGCCTGTAATCACATGCAATGCCCTTGAAAGCTTTTAATCCTGTATTGATCCTAGTGTGATTTGTCAAATTACTTACGCTTATACATTTACATGCACATTTAATGCACTTATACGGTCTTTCCCCAGTACAAGTTCTCGCATGTTGTTGCAAGTTGCTTTTCATAATAGATGTATAATCACAAACATTATATTTCAAATCTTTATCATCGGCTGAATAAATCCCCATATGTTGCTGCAAGTTATGCTAGTATGTAGTTGTATTATAATCATATTCACTGCATTGAAGGGGTTCTCTCCTGTATGAGCTCTCATGTGTTGCTGCAAGTTGCTCTTCTTAGCAGGTGTATAACCACATATACTTCATTTCAAATACTTTGCCCCTGTATGAGTTTCAGCATCTTGTTAAATGGGTTCCCTTGCAATTTCAGGTACATTTACTTCAGTGGGTTGCTTCAAATCGTTGTGAAGGGTTTGATACCAAATTTGTTTTGTATAAGTAGCAACTTCTGAATTACAGGTTCTGATTTTTCAGTGCAGGTAGTATCATAAGACATTTTTATTGTTTGATATTTAAGCTTACTGACATTTTCATAGTCTATATGTAATTCTTCACTCACTAAAGGTTGTTCTGCCAGCAAAGTCATCTGAATTACTAAATATAACATCAAGAACTCCGGATTTTGTTGGAAACTCTAACCATATCTAGCAGATCTGTTCATGCTTCTCTGTTATTATTTTAGATTTATTTTTTACAGAAAAATGTAATTAATTGTTAAATTCAGCGCTGCTTTTTCTTATACTGTTAATTGATTGGTACCTTGCAGCAATAGGTAACTACCTACTTACTTACAATTTAACTAAAATTCAAATGCAATTATAATCTTGAACAGTATTTAATTAGGTTTATAAAAAATTCATTGTGACTTGCAGCATTATGAACAGCTCATAGTTATATTGTTTGCTTTTAATTGTACTTACCAGTCATCGTACAATTGTAGTTTAACTAGTTACTTTCAGAAACCATTTATTGTAGTTCAAATGTATTGATTTTGGAAGAGTAGATGCAATATGTACATATACATAACCTATACACCGAATAAACAGCAGTTTTGGGCTGAAACGGTGAAGTCTACTGCTACTTAGTGTTCTATTACTTCATTAATAAATTTAACTTGCATATCTCTTTAGTCTATCAATTTTTAAAACCGTGGTACTACAGTTGAACCATTAAAGGTGAGTGACTCCATGGTATGTAACTACTTCCAAAAAACAAGATTTCCATGCTTAATATAAACTTTAGATCTTCCCCTACTAGTATACGTGCAGTAGTCAGTATGAATGAAGTCCCAGATATTAAAACTGAAATCATACTACCAAAGTTGAGCGACCCCACATGCAATTTTCAGCAACAAAATGAAACCAAGAAAGAATTTTTTCAGACTGACTGGAATACTGAAGGTAAATTTGTATATAAGCCTAGTTTTTGGTAAGGGAATTAGTTTGAACGGGTATTTAATCAGTATTTTGATAATTGTAAATAGTTAGGTTATTAAACAAATGTAAACAACATCGCTTAAATGTCACCAAATTATTACTGATTATTGATTTTATTCAGATAATCAAGAAACAAAATTTAGGTGTACATTTGAATAGGCATGTGTGTTAGTCATTTATGTTATGCGATTACAATCTCAAAAAATTTTATTCTAGTAAAACAGGAAGTTATATGGCAAACACAAATAAAAGTGGAAACTTCTGATGGGAATTATAATGATGGAGCTCCAAAATTACTACATGAGGAATTGGATGTAAAATCAGAAATTCTAAGCACTTTTCAAGAGCAGTTGATAAAAGTAACTAGAGGAAGCAAAGTTTCAGAGCATGTTTCAGGCATTTCTAAATCTACATACAAAAGTAATGTACAGAGGGATACTAAAATTCCTACTAGTGAAAAATCTTACAAATGCGATATTTGTCTTTGTAAATTTAAACGAAAGAGTAATTTTCTTCTACATAAACAAATTCATACGGCAACAAAACCGTTTAAATGTAGTGTATGTAGTTATGCAAGTTTATGGAAGTGTAACCTAGACTTGCATACAAAAATCCACACTGGCGAAAAGCCTTTTAAGTGTAATTTATGTAGTTATGCAAGCGTACAAAAAGGGCAATTGAAATTGCACATGAAATCTCATACTGGAGAAAAACCGTTTAAGTGCAGTGTTTGTAGTTATGCAAGTGCACAAAAATCACACTTAAAACTGCATATAAAAACCCACACTGGAGAAAAGTCTTTCAGGTGTAACTTGTGTAGTTATGCGTGTGTTTACAAGTGCAGTCTAGAAGTGCATATCAAAACGCACACTAACGATAAACCTTTTAGGTGTAGTCTGTGTAGTTATGCAAGTGTACGAAAAGGTCCTTTAAGATTGCACATGAAAACACATACTGGCGAAAAACCATTTCAATGTAGTTTATGTAGCTATGCAGGTGCACAAAAAAGTTTATTGCAACTGCATATGAAAAGTCATACCGGAGAAAAACCACACAAATGTAGTGTATGTAATTATGCAAGTGTACAAAGAAGTTCGTTGAAGCTTCATATGAAAATTCACACCGGGGAAAAACCATTTAAGTGCAGTGTTTGTAAATTCGCAAGTATACAGAAACGTAATTTAGAATTCCATATGAAAATTCACACTGGAGAAAAACCTTTCAAGTGCAGTTTATGTAATTTTGCAAGCATACAGAAACATAATTTAGAGCTGCATATGAGAAACCACACTGGAGAAAGGCCCTTTGGGTGTAACATATGTCATCGTAGTTTTGCACATAAGAACAGTTTACGAAGGCATATGAAAATGCATGGCGAAGAAACTTTTTGAGGCAATAGAAGTTATTACTAATAGACCCGAAATTTTTAGTATTACAAGTACCAATAGCAACAACATTAACATTAAACCAGTGTTTTTCAACCTTTTTCATTGAGTGGCACCGTGATTGAAAAATACAAAATCGTGACACCCTTGGCCAGCGGTGGATCAAGAATCTGAATGAGGGAGGGGGGGAGGGTTGGCTAATGGGCCAAATGAATTTTTTGCGAAAGCGAATATTACGCGCAACGCTGAGGTGGGGACTGGGGAGGGGACGCTCTCCCCGGGGAAGAAAAATTTTAAAAATTGACAGTTTGAAGTAGCATTTTAATGCAAAAAAAGCGTTTCTACGTGTTCAAAATCAAAATTTAAGTCCATTGAATTTTGTCGGAATACCTATCTACATATAAAATAATAGTCTCGCTATTGTTTTTTAAATCTAGTTTTATTATCAAATATATCAAATTACACAAAGATGCCTAAATACGTAAATAATAACAATTTTAATTAATGCAAGATCTGAAGTTGACGTGATGCACAAATTTTTTTAATTCTGGGCGGAATATTGGAGATACACACTCTCATTTCTTTTTCGATAGTTTGCAAACGTTCTCTTTTATCATTTTTGATGGACTTAAAAGCCGAAAATCCAAATTCACACAAATATGAAGTCGAGAATTGCAATAATATTCTGAGAGCTCTTTTAGCTAATTGAGGATCTTCTAGTTTTATGTGTATCCAAAATTCATTAATATTCAATTCCTTATATTTCAGTTTTAAATTGCCATCATTCTTTAAATCAATTAGTGCTTCTTGCTCTTCAAGAGTTATCTTTACTTCAACGTCCACCATGAATGGATTTCTGATCCAATCATAATCCTCAACACGTAAAGAAGGAAAGTAGTGATTTATCTATCTTGAACTACACTTATGTAAATTTCCAAGAAATGCCTAAACTTGGCGACACCCCAATCGTGGCGCCCTGGCACCCTAAGGTGCCACGGCACCCCGGTTGAAAAACACTGCATTAAACCATTGCATTTTTGTAAATATTCATTGTTTACGTTTTATTAATTTAAAATAATGCATATATTTTTAGAAGAAAAAAGTATCGAAATGTGTTCAGTTCAGCTATTTAATTTTTGATACAGTAGATTTTTGTTCATACACATTTGAAGAAATTGAAGTACTTCAATGAACTGTGTTCTGCGACACATCAAATTCCCAAACACAAAGTTAGGGCAAAGTGTAATTTGCTGCTTTGTAATATTTTTGTCTCCATGAAAATACTGTTGATTTCTTGATTAAATGGAAGCACAAAAACTTTAAATGTAATATAATTTATTATTAACAATAACCAAATTACACAATTTACAACACACAACATCCAGATGGAACAGGCCACGGAGGCACCGCGATTATAGTTAAAAGTAACATTAAACACCATGAGTTGAGCAAATACAGTGAAAATCATATGCAAGCTACTAGCATTGCAGTAGCAGACTGGAAGGGACAACTAGTCATCTCTGCTGTCTACTGCCAACCCAAACCGACAATCAAAACAGACCAGTTTACGCAGTTTTATCAAACTCTTGGGCACCGCTTCATTGCAGGCGGAGACTATAATGCAAAACACCCACAGTGGGGGTCGAGATTAACCACATCACGAGGACGTCAACTCTTTCAAGCAATTCGAAACAACAACCTGCAACATCTAGCCACTGGCGAGCCCACCTACTGGCCCACAGATAGGAGGAAGGTTCCTGATGCCATAGACTTCTGTGTAACCAAAGGCATATCGAACAACTACCTGGAAATAAAATCTTGCTTCGAACTGTCTTCCGACCACTCACCGCTACTAGTAAATGTTAATACGCAGGTCATTTACAAAAGCACTCCGCCAGTGCTTCACAACAAAACAACGAACTGGGAAATCTTCAGGAACGAGATAAACGAGAACCTACAACTCAAACTATCGCTAAAGACACCAAACGAAATGGACCGAGCAATAGAACACTTTAATCGCACTATCCAACGGGCAGCATGGAGCTCAACTTCTGAGAGTAACCCAAAAATAAAAATAAAACAGTGCCCCACCTACATCAAAGATATGATTGCAGAAAAACGCAACTTAAGAAAACGGTGGCAAATCACCAGAGCCCCGGCGGATAAACATAAATTAAACCAAGCGATCAAGCAGGTTAAAATATTACTGGGCAACAACAGAAACCGAGAAATCCAAGAATACCTCGCTGGACTTTCTGTAACAGAAGCTAATGACTACTCCTTGTGGAAGGCGACGAAGAAAATGAAACAGCCACAAAAACCCATACCTCCCATTAGGAAAAAAGACGATACCTGGGCAAGGGACAACAACGAAAAGGCGTATGCCTTTGCTGACTATCTGGCCAAGGTGTTTGAGCCGTTTCCATCACAACTTACAGCTGAGGAAGAGACGCAGATCCATCAAATACTAGAAGCGCCGTTCCAAATGGACCTACCTATAAAAAACTTCAAGGTGAATGAAGTCAGAAGAATGGTTATGAAACATGCACATACCAAAAAGGCCCCGGGATATGACTTAATCACCGGTAAGGTATTACAAGAATTACCTACGCGTGGGTTCTATTTTATCACCATGATTTACAATTCAGTCCTTAGATTGGGCTATGTACCATCCCAATGGAAGGTGGCACAAATTATACTGATACCCAAACCTGGAAAGCCAGCACAAGAAACAAGTTCATATCGCCCAATTAGCCTTTTACCGATAGTATCGAAAATCTTCGAAAAACTCCTTCTGCAAAGATTACTACCTATACTCGAAGCTAAAGAAATGATTCCCAAACACCAGTTTGGATTCAGACAAAAACACTCGACGATTGAACAAGTCCATCGAGTAGCTAAGAAAATCAGACACGATCTGGAAACAAGTAGATACTGCTCAGCCGCGTTCTTGGATGTTTCCCAGGCCTTTGACAAGGTTTGGCATGAAGGACTGCTGTATAAAATCAAAACTCAGTTGCCACATAACTACTATCAAATCTTACAATCTTACTTAACAGACAGGTACTTCATGGTAAAATATCAAGATGTACAAACAACCCTAGTCCCGATTATGTCCGGAGTACCACAAGGCAGCGTCCTTGGGCCAGTGCTGTACATATTGTATACAGCAGATCTGCCAAGAACTAGATTAACCTCAATTGCCACTTTTGCTGATGATACAGCAATCCTAGCATCACATAAGGATCCCAGAATAGCCTCCAAAAATCTGCAGAATCATCTAAATAAAATCCAAGAGTGGCTCAGGAACTGGCGCATAAAAGCGAACGAATCAAAGTCAGTACATGTCACCTTCACACTAAAAAAGAACAATTGCCCAACAGTCCAACTAAATAAGTGCGTTCTTCCACAAAAAGATGTAGTGAAATACCTAGGAATGCACCTGGACCGACGCCTTACGTGGCAGACTCATATATTAACTAAACGCAAACAACTTGGTCTCCAATTTTCTAAAATGTACTGGCTAATGGGTCGTAAATCTCAGATGTCACTGGAAAACAAAGTATTATTATACAAAGCAATACTGAAGCCGGTGTGGACCTATGGGGTACAACTCTGGGGCTCTGCAAGTGAATCCAATATCGCAATACTCCAAAGATTCCATTGTTGATGCACCATGGTTCGTTCCAAACACAGTGATACATCGCGACCTCCACATTGAAACAGTGAAGAGTGAAATTAAAAACTTTAGTGCTAATTACAAAGATCGTCTTCAAGAACACCCTAACGTGCTTGCTAGAGCGTTGCTTAATGTGCCCAGTGTTAAAAGACTAAAAAGATTCGATCCACTGGACCTCCCAAATAGGGAATAAAATGTGTACTTCAATTCCATGTATTATGTATTAACATATCTGTGTTAAGTGCCTAAAGGAGCAAGCCAGTGGGCCAACTCCGACTATGTTATTTATCATTGTTAATAACTTTACTGATTGTTTGCTGCAGAACAGATTGTAAAGGTCATGGATGTCAATTAAAAAAAAAAAATCTTGTATTTGATAAGATTTGTTTGAATTCTAGTGGTCAATTTTGATTTTGACAGGTTAATTTCTGTTAAGACAAATCAACATTGAACTTGACAATCCAATTTGCGATATATAATAGCCAATTCTGACTGTAACAAAATACGTTGATCTTGACAGGTCAATTTTGATTTTGATGTGTTATGTCAATAATGGATATGTTAATCTTGTATTTGACAAGCTTTGTTTGAATTCTAGTGGTCAATTTTGATTTTAACAGGTTAATTTCAATTAAGACAAGTCAACATTGAATTTGACAATTCAATTTTCGATATATACTAGCCAATTTTGAATTTAACAAGCCACGCTGATCTTGACCCGTCAATTTAGAACTCGATAAGTCATGTCAATAATGAATATGTTAATTTTGTATTTGATAAGCCTTGTTAGAATTCTAGTAGCCAATTTTGATTTTGACAGGTTAGTTTCGATTAGGAAAAGTAAATTTTGAACTTGACAATTTGGTTTTCGATATAGGTTTGCCCATTTTGAATCTGAGAAGTGTATTTTCAACTCGATAAGTCAATTTAAGAGTTGACAAGTTTAGAATGTTCTTCAGAAACCAAGTATACATTGTGGAAGGCAATTTCGGTTTCGACAATTTAGTTCTGAATTTCTTAAATCTGTTTTGATTTTGGCAAGTCAATTTTAAACTTGACGAATCATTTAAAGCTAATGTTAAATAGATTTTTACATTGATAATCACTTTTAAACATGCCAATTTTCAATTCAACTAATCAGCTTCGAGTTTAGTAAGTTAATCATAAGCTGGAAAAATCCGTTTTGAATTCAACAGGGCTATGATAAATAGAGAAGTTCCGAACTTACACAGTCAATATTTGAAATCTGCATCAGTTTGGTAAGTTAATTTTATATTTGACACATAAATTTTGAATTTAACGAATCGATTAGTTAATCGGTAAGCTACATCTGATAAGTTGGACTTGAACCGAATCCGATTTCAAGCTGATATATTAATACCGAGTTTGATATTTAATGTTTGAATTACAGGAATGAATTTTAATTTTGATGGGTTGCTTTTGTACTTAGTCCACAGCGTATGTAACAAATTAATTTAGAAGTACATAGATGTTTGAGTCAATTGGAGTCCGTAGAGTAACTGTTTTCAGTAACAATTTTCAATTACAATATAATTTTGAAATGTATACTTTACGTTTGTGTCTGGAAAGCCAGTTTGAATTTCAATTTTCACATTCAACAATTCAATTTTGAGTATTATATATACACATTAATTTTACATCGGACAAGTGGACTTTGAATTTGATAATATAATTTTGATCGTGCGAAGTGAGATTTAACTGAAATCCTATTTGTGAATTCGACAACTTAGGTGCCACTGAAATTCTTAAATTTTAAAAGGAAGTGTATTATAAAAAAACAATTTGATAAATCAAAACCCCAACTATTTTTACCTATTGACTGTATAATATTAGATAGGTATTTAAATGACATTTTGGAAGACTTCAGAAGTCTTATATTCGAATGTCAATTGACAGTAGTATGCCGGAATTTTTTAAAATTTTGTTTGTCATACTAATGTATCATCAGGGATCATTTATGGGAAATTTGTGGATTTGTGATCGTGTATATTTGTTCTGTAATTGAGATGTAAATAAAAGTTAGGAAAAGTACCACGACGACTGTCACGTAACGTATTAAAATGGTGATAGCATGTCTGCAACGCGTGCTCTTGATTACTTCGTACGATTCTGATTGGTGTTATTCGATAATTAAATTCTTGATGCGAATAAATAGCCACAAAACAGTGTAAAATACCTAATATGCAACATTCAGAAATTCCTACAACAATAAAATAAACTAATTATCTACGCCTTCTGTATTTTAATTGTTTTCATTTGAAATCCTCCAAAGAAAACTTGAGGATGCACGTTGTAAATTAAAAAAATATATTATTAAAGAAATATTCTGTTATTTGTTGACGTTAGCATTACAACAAGGCAACGGGTGTAATTAGCTTTAATCCTTGTTACACATTTCTATATGCATAAAACATGAACTACGCAAGGAAAGACGGTAAACAACGTAATTTACAAAAGTGCTATGTAGAAATATATTTAAACAACTTGAGCAACACGTCGCACCTGATAAAATGAGGTTTATCCGCACCATTGTGTGTGTTAATACGGTTTATTTAAACTTCTGCCTGGAATAAATCTAAAATATAATATTAGGTCAAGTTTGTCAGTTACGCAGAAATATAATTAATGAATATGACACGGTTTCTATAACCGCTGCACATATTTCAAGGGCGCTTCTCTATTATTACAGCAAATAAAGTATTGTGTAAGTAATTATGTGGTCGCGTGTGCACGACCAGACCGTAACCGAAGAGTACATAAATATTTCTGTTTTTATGAATGACATCGAGTAAATATTACGTATTTTTATTAGAAAATCTATTCTATTCTGCTCATTCATATTTTATATTTGATCGAGCTTTTGAGTGATTCAAAGCAATTGATATTTATTTTATTTTACCAATATCTGTTAAAAGTTAGCTGAGGAAATATAAACGTACTGTTACATATGTTGTTAAAGATAAGTTACAAAAGTTTGACCTATAAATGCTTTCCTCAATTTATTTAATATATAGAGCGAGCAATACGTTAATGACTAGAATTTAGTACGTCTGAAATTCGTAACAGGAACAAAAATAATCTTCCAGAGTTGCAAGGAAATTGAAGTAATATAGAATCTTCCTGAGGAACTGCCAAAGAAATCCGTACTAAAGAGTATAATGAAAGCAAGAATATTCAAAAGGAAGTTGCTTTCTCCATAAATCCATTTTGGAGAACGTACTAAACATTTAAGTTTACACTTACATTATAAAAATCAAAGAAAATATGATTAAGTGGTGATTTAGCTTGTAAGGCAGTCGGCGGTAATACCATACCATAGGGAAAAAAGCAAAGACAGTTCAATGATGTAGAGATACCAATAAAACCTGTTCTAATATCTGCTTCTGATGAAGGTGGCAAAAAAGTCAGTATTAACACTATATAAATAGTAAGGACAAGCTAACAAGGAAGTTTGCACTTATCCATAATCAATGAGCTTATGACAAAATCACATTCTGGATAAACTTGCAGAATTCTGTAAGTAAATCAGCGCTGATTTTCTTGATCACTCGATCAAAAGGGCGTTTGGTCAATGATGTTAGTCTTGAAAGTTTATACAGTTTCGGGAGGGGTCCTACTTTATTTTAATATTAACTCCTTTCGTTGTTCTACTAAAATATTACTTTATTTTGGTATTAACAAGGAGTTCGTGAGTATCCTTGGTTGAAATCTACATTATTCCGGTATTATCTTCTGAGACAGTTTTACCATAAAATTGATTTTCTGAAGAACCGTTTACAAGTACCAACAGGAGATTTACTTTATTCTGCTATTAGCCCTGATTTACTTGACCAATAGAATATTGCATTGAATATGTTATTAGCTCTGAATTCGTTCGTGCGAAGTTACGGGAGTGGATCTTATGTTATTTCGGTATTAGTTTCTTTTGTGGTTGTATCAAGACATTACTTCGATTTTGGCATTAGAGTTGAATTCGTGAGCAGCCTTAGTCAGAGAATTTAGTATATTTCTGTATTAACTTCTAATATAAATAATTCTGTCAAATCATCGTTTGGCTTTTAATGTTACAAGTGATTTTTTTTTTCTATTTTCTTCGGGTATTAGCTAATATTCAAATAAAGTAGGAAGTACTGTTGGTAATGATAAAGAATTCACTAACATCAAAATAAGAACAATGTCAGGGAATCTAAATC
>JABXWE010003387.1:0-35693 GCA_014611495.1 Limonius californicus | reverse complement strand
ACTTATTTTCACTAAAATATCCAGAAAGACCTATTCCTTGTATTCGAACCATACAAACAATTGTTAGAAAATTTAAATCAGAGGGATGCGTAATAAATTCCCATAAAATAAGAACTAAAAGTAATCACGTTTTAATCGAAGAAATGAAATTAAATGTTTTATACTACGTTGAAGAAAACCCTATTGTATCACTACGAGAACATTTTAATGTTTCTAAATCCTCGGTATTTATAACACTAAAAGAATTTAAATATAAATCGTACAAATTTTCGAATCACCAACAACTATTCGATGGAGACACAGAAAAAAGAACAATCTTTTGTAAAACATTCTTTAAATTGCTGAATGAACATGAATACATTTTAAATAAGATAGTTTTTAGTGATGAAGCAACTTTAACAATAAATGGAGAAGTCCATTCACACATTTTCGGTATGTATTATAATTCCTCATCTATCCACTATCCAGTATCCTGATAAACTTATTTCTTAGATATTGGTCCTGCAC
Source organism: Limonius californicus (assembly GCA_014611495.1). Taxonomy (NCBI): domain Eukaryota; kingdom Metazoa; phylum Arthropoda; class Insecta; order Coleoptera; family Elateridae; genus Limonius; species Limonius californicus. Next base: position 35,186 of record JABXWE010003387.1, on the reverse strand, counting down.
TAACTGCCATTTACAAAACTTAACTCACAGTCAGTACACTGGGAAAGTTAACGTATGGCTAGGAATAGTTGAAAATAAGCTTATCGGTACATATTTTATTGATGGTAATTTCAATACAGCCAATTTTTAGAGCTATTAAGGAACGACATCATTCCGGCAATAGATAACTTAAACATCGATGACCCGTGGTTTCAGATAGATGGAGTCCCTCCGCATTCCACGAATTCTATAAGAAACTTTCTAAACGAGAGGTTTCCAGGACGTTGGATAGGAAGATTCGGTCCTATACCGTGGCCTCCGCGTTCTGCAGATTTGTCGCCCAATGAATTCTTTGCTTGGAGATATCTGAAATCAAAAATTTATACAAATATTCCAACACAAAGTATTGATGAATTAAAAGATGGCATACGTACGAATGCAATAGCTGGAATCCTGACTTTCTTGCGAATGCTGTGCGTGCTTTTCAACACCGTTTAAGTTATTGTTTAGAAGTAGAAGGTGGCCATTTAGAATAGTTGTTGTAACTGTTGATTTTATTTTCATTTCTGTTTTCTGTTATTGACATTTAATGTTTTACAATAATAATCGTCGTTGTTGTTCAACACATTTTGATTTACTTATTTAATACAAACACTGCATCAACATAACCTTCATACTCAAATAATTCACTACAGTGACGTTAGCTTCTGTTTTTTAGTTGTGGGTATAGTTGGTTGCCTGCACAATAGGCGTAATTGACGCGTTCTTTTTAAAAGTATACATAGGCAATGTATACTAAAAAGAAAAATTCCCTGTATATAAAACTTTGTTTTTGTGCTTACTTCTTCTTTCCTTATTAATGTTTTGTTTATTTGATAATATACATATACTGTTTGCTTTGCTTATCTTGTTGGTAATTTCTTCCTCTATTCGCCCATTATTATCTTTCCTAAATATTCGTACTTTTCCACAATCTCTTTCCGGTACCTTTGCTTCTCTTTCTTCTCTCGTGGTGTGTACTATTTTGCTCATTTCTGCGTTTATCTTTATCCCCTTGTCTTCTATGTTGTATTTTCACATGCAGTTGCCTTGTACTTTCTGTCATTATTAGTACAGCACCTCTTGCATCATTATTGGAGTTAAGGTATAATACTTTACTCTTGTTTTCCATCTTATTCCGTTTTTACATTTTTCAATTATGTATCAATGTATCAATCATGTAAACAACAAACAGCAGTGGGCTCAAACTGTCCCACTCTTGAAATTTTTGTCCGTTTAGCCTTACTACTCCCAGCCTTTTTTATTTATACTTTTGATTATTCTTACAATGCTTTGGGTTTGTTTGTAGTTCTTCCAGCGTCTTTCCATATGTGGTATTCTACTTGATCGAAGACCGCCCTAAGGTCTAGGAATGCTATTTAGATCTTCGAGTTGTACGTCTGATCACGTATATATGATTTTGTTTGTTTACCAGGGTGGAAGGCCACCATTTTCCAGTAAACTTTTCTGTAATTCTTGCAATTTTTTGTTTCTCACTTCTTCTCGTCAGTATCTGTTCTGATTGCCATTCTTGTTTGAACCATTTGTCCTCATTTTTTGCGTAATTCTGGGGCCATGTTATCTTCTTGTGATGCTTTTTCGTTTGGTATGTTTCTTAAGGCTAACTGAATCTCTTCCTTTGTTACACTCTTCTCTTTTTCCTCATTTCCAATGTCTGCTGCTTCTTCTTCTTCTTCTTCTTCTGGGTTTTCTTTTTGTTCTTTATTTGCGCTTTTAGTTTTGAATTGGTTTTGGTAGTAGTCCCGCCAGGCTTTTAGGACTTGTCGTTGTATCTAATTCCCTTCTTCGATTTATGATGTTTCTTATCGGGTTTCCTCGGTTTCTCTTAGGTCTTTGATTACATTCCAAAATTGCTTTCGGTTCTCTATATAGTGTTCTTCTATGTTTCTTCCACCAGTAACTATAAATATCTGTATAATTGAATGCTTAGAATGCTGCCCCTTTGCTAACAATTAAATAGCAGTTTACACTATGCTTAGAAAAAAACTTTGTACCGTGTACTCTTTAGATGTACAGTTAAAAAAACAATTTAATCAATATATTTAATATATCTATTGCAATATCTTATTTGTAACTAATGCAGGAAACACTTTTTTTGTTAACTAAATTAAAATATTGTCTCTAAGATAGCAGTAACGTTCGCAGATAATCCAGTTGACACAGGTCGTTCAAACTGCAGGGCTACCAGCAGATACGTAATAATGTTGCCAACAATCTACAAAGTATAAGTTTAGTAATGAAAGATAAGAAGAATAATTAATCAACAAACCGGCGCCATTAGCCATGGCCCCACATTAACCACCCCAAAAGCAGATAAGGCCATTCTTCTCCCTGACCACTGCAATATTAAAGTCTGGACCTGTTAAGAAATTGTTAAACATTCTAAAATATAAAAATAATAAATAAAGACTTTAAAGTTTAATTTTTTATTTAAAAAAAATGAAATGGGTATAACGAAATCTTTCAAAATAATCTTATAATTTATACAGGGTGTTTCGGAATTACACGGCACCATATTATTGATGTGTTTTCCAGCACGAAATAAAAAGGAAAGTTTATACAAACATATGGCTCAAATTAATTTATTAAAGAGATATTGAAAGTTAAAAATATTTATTTAAAAATAAAACATTCAGAGTAACTGTTCAAAGTGGTCTCCATTTTGTTGAATGCAGCATTCAGCACGACGAATCTATGCTTTTCTGGCACGCCTTATAACATCAGGACGACCCTTGATAGTTGCTGCTGCTTCCACGATGCGATTCCTTAGCTCTTCTTGTGTGCCAATAGACGTAGAATAAACCATAGACTTCATCCAGCCCCACACAAAATAATCTAATGGCGGTAGATCAGGAGATCGTGGTGGCCTTTTAACAGGTCCGTTTCGACCAACCCATCGATTACCATATGTTATGTTGTATGAGCAAGGGCACCGTCATGCCTTAACCACATCCCCCGCCTATTGGCAATCGGAATGTTTTCTAGTAGGTCATACAGATCATTTTTAAAAAAATGCAAGTAAGATATTCCTGAAAGCCTTGTTGGTAAAAAGAAGGGGCCGATGAGATTGTCACCAAGAAGACCACACCAGACATTTAATGAAAAGGTATGTTGGTAATGCATACTAGCAGTCGTATGAGAGTTTTCTTCGTTCCAAGTATGGGTGTTTCGAAAATTAGTAATACCATTTCTTGTAAAACATGATTCATCGGTAACCAGCAGGCAGCTCAGGAAGTTAGGATCTCGTGTGCATTGTCGAATTAACCATTGGCCGAAATTTCTGCGCTTGTTATAATCTTGTGGTAACAGATCTTGCACAGGCATAACGTGAAATGGATACAATTGTTGCTCACGCAATGTTCGCCATACGCTTGCACATAATACATTGAAACGAAGTGACAATCTTCTGGTGCTAGTACTAGGAGATAATTGAACAGCATTGAGTATTCCTTTTTCAACGTTTGCAGTTCGTAGAAATTTTTGCCGACCAGCGTTTATTCGTTCAGGCTTTAGCGTGCCAGTGTCTTTCAATGGCTTCACACGTTTTACGATTTGGTATTCTTCTAGTGGGAAATGATTTATGGTATCTTCGAACAGCAGCAGCGCCATTTTTACGTACCTCGCCATAAATTAAAAGCATGTCTGTTTTTTCTTCAAAACTAAACAAATTTGTGGTGTCTCCCATGACAATAACAAATTGAAGAGTCTTCAAAGTAAGTATTAACTCACACGAAAACGAGCATGAACTAGAAAACAGGTTACTTAATACTAATCAACAGATTTAATGACATGTTTAATCAACTGTTAAAAAAATTAACGATATGCAATTGACGACTACTTGATTAACTTCGGACTTTTAGCTATTTATCTTTAATTTTCAATATCTCGGTAATAAATTAATTTGAGGCATATGTTTGTATGAACTTTTTTGTTTATTTTGTGCTGGAGAACACATCCCTAAAATAGTGCCGTGCAATTCCGAAACACCCTGTACTTATATTTAAACAGTTATTAATTAATTTTCCAGTAACAGTGTTTCAGTGAAGAAAATGTATGTTTCAAGGTTTAAAATGCATACTGAGTGAGAACTATGGGAATTGTTTGGATAAAATAGCCGATTATGGATTTGTTCCTAACTTTTCTTAAGATAGTAGCTTAAAATTCTGTTCAACTTTAATTGCAAATATTTAATTCGCAGATTGTCGCTGCAGCATTCGAGTCACATGAATTAAACTAAAAGTAAAACAACTTATAATAGTTCACAGTTCTATTAGTAGAGCGTGTAATCATGTCAGTCGTCGTGGAGCAACGAATAAATATTAAATTTTGCTGCAAATTAGGGAAAATTGTATAGAAACTTATAAATCGCTGAATACCTTAAATTGTGTTGGAATGTTTTAAAAGTTTCAAAGATGGCGTCCGTTGATCTCTCGAAATGGAGATTTTGTGTCAAGAGTTTTTGTGAAATTGGGAGGAGAAATCGCCGAATAACTCTCCGAATGATGGTAAATAAGTTGAACATCCGTAGGAAGATGATTCTACAAATATTATATGAAGATTTGGGGAACAGAGAGATTATGCGGATTATCTTTTACAATGAACAGGGTGTGATCCACAAAGAATTTGTATCTGAAGGACAAACAGTAAATAGTGCATTTTACGTTGAAGTGATGAAGAGATTACTGCAGCGCATTTCTCAAGTGAGATCTGTTATGCTCATTGATTTTGCCGCTTCATCTGAATTAAAGTCATATTTTAATTGCCGCTCTGTAGCCGTTTACTATATTGTTATTTCCCAAATACAGTTTTAGCGAACCTTTTGTTGTTGCCATGCAAAATTGCCGATTAATGTTTTGTCTGCGCGCTTGGCCCTTGACACTTTCTGCGAATTTACGTGTTAAATTGTTCCAGAATTATTGCACCATATTTCACAATGTGATGTAATATTTTTGACCGATTCATGTTCGTGTTGCGTTTCCTCTGCGGTCGGCTTTTCACCTTTGCTCGGCGCGGTCACCCAATACCATCGCAGGGACCGTTTATAAATTAAGAAAAAGAGTGGACGCTAGGCTTTGGGAGTGAACTGACGTTTTTTCTTTTGGATACCGAGTTGTGTCGCAGCTCTTCTGCTAATTGAGTTATGGTTTTGTTTCTTTTTGCGTTAGGCAAAAGAGTCTTTGACTTGTGTCGGATTAAAAATATTAGCAGAGTGTCAGCTTTGTGCAAAAACTACTCAGTGAAATTGTTTTCTCGACCTTGTCGGATAAAAGCGGTCAAACGCGTGGAGGTTTTGTTCTTCGAGCTGTTTTAAGTGATCCTCCCGTCCAGCGGCGGAGATATTGACATCTGAAATTCCTGCCTCTTCTCTCTCGACGTCGAAAAAGCCCTGTCAGAAGCGATCCAATCTTCAGAGGCGTACCAGCGAATTTTTCCCGCTTCCCGAAGATCTTAGGAACACCCCAGTTGTGCCTCTCTGTGCTCCCTACCGAACAACACTAAGGTAGGAGAAATTCTAATTGTGTGGTGAAAACTTTTTCCGAGTGAATCCTCAAGATTCAAGTAGAGAACCTTTAAAAAAAATACGACGTAGTGCGACCTCCAGTCGCCATGTCCTTTCTTCTTTTGGTTAAGTAAAGGGTAATCAGAAATTGTATTAAGTTGTAAACTCCGACGCCCTTGGCTGCCTAGATGTGTTCTAAGAAATTAAATATCGCAAGCCACAGACGGCGAGCCTTTTTCAGTTCGAACGTTCCAACCAAATCTTGTATTATTTAACCATAAATATTACCATTTTCCATGTAATCGTTATAATTTTTGTATCATGTCAGTAAACTAAAAGAAGTTGAATTATCTTTGCCTTGCAATTTATCACATCTTTTATTTTTGTGTATTTTTATCTTTGCGTGCATGAACTTTGCAAGCTTTATACAGGGTGTATCAGAAATAGGACCAAATAGTAAATCCGATGGTAGATTACAATATATACAAACTAGAAAAAATATTTCTTTGGCAATGCGATCTTTAAGATATGAGAAAATAATAATTGAAAATTTGTCCCAAGATTGTTTGAGTACCTCAGGATAATAAGAAGAGTTCAAAGACATGTTATGCAAATGAGAGTAAAATAGAAGTGCAAAAAAATTTCTTATCGCCTGCCACAAACCAATACTATTAGGTAGGTCAGTAATTTCTATTCAGTCTGTTGTTGTTATCAAAGCCAGACAAGTTTTTACGTGTTTGCCACTTTGGATTTACTTTACAATTAAGAAATAACCTTCTACAGCTTAAACGCATTTTCTATGTATCATCAGCAGTTCTCAAACAAAATTTTATATTATTTTTTAATTCAAAAAAATAAACTTAATCATTTTTTAAAAATGAACAGTACCTACCATTGAATTCTACTTGATCCAATCTATTACTGGTTTAAATATTTGTACCTATTTCTGGTACACCCTGTATACAGGAGGAGGCACAATAAAGGTGAGTCCGATTCCTGTAAGTTGCTTGCTCTCGGCCTTCCACGAGAACTGGTAATCTGCTGTGATTTGGAAGGTGGCGCCCGTTAATTTTGACCTACCCTGTATACAACTAGGAAGATTTCCCACCCGTAAGCGTTTCTTGAACCACCCCTACTCCTCTGAACTAAGCTGTAAGTCTTTTTCCACTTATTCTGTTGCGGGTGGACGAAAAAACTCGTTTCGTCCGTAACAGATCGTAATTTCGAGAAAAGATTTGATTTTTTCTTGTTGCATGACAATGCACCTTCCCATTCTGCATGAGTATGAAGATATTTCTCATGAAATACGACTTAGATTATAACCCACCCTAGTCATCTTACTTACCACCAGTAGACTTATTCTTCTGCCCTAAAATAAGAACTGCTTTCATAGGAAAACAATTCCACGGCGTAAAGTATATTAATAAAAATGAAATTCCCTACTGAAAGCAGTTTCCTCGCACATCCTTGACGACTGTTTTCAAAAACTTTTAGAAAGTTCCAAGAAATGTATTAAAATAATGAAGATTACTTTAAATAAATCCTCATAAATATTTTTGTGTTACTTAAATTGTTTTTTCTATTGTGCCAGTCCTGAAATTAAATTGCAAAAACCTCGTATTATAACGAGGGTTATGCTGGCAATTTTAAATCTCTACTCAAGAGAATTTTGAAGTCTTGTATGTTTTTGGTGATATGACGATTACGGCTAAGGGTTAGACCAATTTTTAATACCAGAAAAGTTACTGAATTATCTACAAAGTTGTACAGCGTATAGAGTCTGTTCTTTGGCTCTTTTTACATGTATATTTTTCATCATATCGCATACAGTTTAGTTAAGTAGGTTAAACGTGTCACCTTTAAACACTATTTTCTCTGAAAACTTTTAAACTTTTCTGATTTAAATGAAATTTGAACTTTTCACCAGTTCGTGGCAATAAATTGAACGTTTTAAATAATAAGAAGTAGAACTTCCCTAGCACTAGAATGTATAAATACATACTTACTTGCTGTTGTAACCTAGTAGGTAAATTAATTATTCTGGCTTTCTGTAAAGCTTCTAATGGTTTGGCGGACTGAAAGTAAATGTTCATTAATTAGTTTAATACCAAAGGAAGTTTATGAAAGGATCTTTCAATCGATACTGTTTAAAAAGGTAGGCCCTATAATATCACATTGCTTTATGGTGGGAAATACATGACTATTATGCTTAGCGGAAACGGTTGCCTACTGTTACACTGCAGGAAAACTCACATCCATCTAACTTTCCCTAATGAAATCTAATCAAAAAGCTATTTCGCCCGATTAAGCCGCTGGAACCCGACCCAAGGCAACTCGGGCGAGTTTCTCCGGCAAGAAATTTAAACCATTCTTGCAATCTAAAATGGCATTTTAATGCGATTTTTCCATACTTACACTAGAAGCTACGATACGTCCGAGGCTTATGTAAACCAAGAGCTTAGCGATACGGTAGCTTAGAGCGATAACGTAGTGCCCCTTTTCGCGGTTGTTGCTGGCGATGGTGTCGTTGTCAGCGGTGCTGTAGCGGTACAAGTAATACAATATGGTGTACAAATTAGTGGACACTTCCGCTAGCAGTTGCAGCCCCAGAGATTTATTGATTTGCTGGAGGCAAGCTGTCACCTTCCTGTGGGTTTCCGCTAACTGGTTCAGCTGTTGGATCACAAAACGTTCAATTTGAAAATCATTAACTCGTTAGTAGCGGCTTAGTTATACCACAAACAATTTTAACTAGTTAATTAAAACTAATTTTTACAACCTAAAGAAACTTAAAGATTGCGGATTTTACAGAGTGGTTGGATATAATAGGCAACACACTTTATTTTTCAAAGATAATTACCATTCCAGTATAATTATACAGTGTGATCATTTTATCGTGTAACAAGTAGGTAGGCTACAACTCTCACATGTTTGAAAGAAATTTGCGGCAATATGGACAGTTTTCCAAACCAAAGGTGAGACAACGATATGTCACAACTGTAGAAGTTGAAGCGGCAGTCATCGAACAAGTAACTGATAATCCCGATATAAGCCAACGAGCAGTTGCAAGAACTGTAGGCTTTAGCCAAAGTTCAGTATTTAACCTTTATAAAGACAAACCGGTTTCATCCTAACACGTCACATTACTGAAGATGATTACCCACGTTGAGTGAATTTCTACCAATTTTAAGAAATGTAGTTAATGCTGATCCACTGTTTTTAAAAAATATTCTACTTTCTGACGAAGCTACGTTTAGTAATACTGGGTATGTAAGTAGACAATTGCCATTTCTATTTACATGATAACCCATATTGGATTCGGCAAGCACACTTTTAAAGAATTGTGTGGTGTGGTATAGTTGACAACTTTATCGTTGGTCCCCATTGGGTTCTTGAGCAGTTTAAATGAGGAAACTGATTTACCTCAACTTTAAGAAGACCCTCCTCTTTATGTTAGACAGAGCGTATGTGGTTTCAAAATGACGGAGCACCTGCTTTTACTTTTATAGAATTGTAAGAAACTACCAAGATTAAACTTTCCATAAGAGATTAATTGCAATTCATCCTTGACCTCCACGTAGTACGGACTTAACTCCGTTACATTTCTTTTGAGGGGTAAAGTAAAAACCGCCGTCCGTTCTTCAAGAAGATTTACATGAAAGAATAATTAAATCATGTAGGTCAATGACCCCAAACATGCTAATTTGTGTTAGAAATTCTCTTCTGCGGCGGATTGACTTATGTGAACAGCAAGGTGGTAGTTTGAACATTTATTACGTCAATTATAAGCGTTTTTTTCATGTTTTTATTTAATTTAGTTTTCTTTGATGATTTTATTGTTATGTCAACATATTTTTATGCTATCTTGGCTTTCTCTGTATTTGTTTTGTTTAACTAAAAAGAAATAAATATTGTAAATGTACCTACTGTAACACCGCATTTTATTTACTAGTACACAGTTTCAATGTAGTTCCTTAGTACATCCAACGTAAGTTCTTTGATTATTATTTATTTAAAAATGTAAAGGTTTACTAAGATACCTATGGCATACAAAGAGTTGCAATGTGTGTAGTCTGCCTACTTGTTACCAGATAAAGTAATCATCTTGGATAAATTAGAAAAAACAGCTCTGTAGATGGATATCTAAACGGATCTTCGAAATTTCAAGCTGGAGTAGGGCATGACTTGATAAACGTATCAAGCTTATATTATTTTCACTTTTTATAAAATGTTCATCACCAACTTGAATACATTTCTGAACTCTTCGTTTGACACCATTCAAAAATTTCTCATAAAATTGGGACCTGCTGTTTATTTTTTGGACTTCGTTCTCTTAATTCATCTAAATATAAATTATGAATAAGAGTTTGAAATATTGGATTTTAGATATAAGGCCACAAACAGAAGGCACAGGGGCTAAATCATAAGATGTTATTCGCCAAGGATGTTAAGTGTATTTGCTGATAAGTTTATTATCAAAGAACTATTCATAACTGCAACGTTTCGGGTGTACAGTGCAGTCGGACCTGTTCTTATTAAAAATATACAGAGTTGGGAAATAGCCCAAAAATACTTGAAAAACATGGTAGCTTGTAGCAGTAGCGAATTTAAAAAAGAAGCATTGTCTGTAGGGGAAAAACGAGATATCCCTTTTTCGCTACATAAATCATTGTGAATACATTTTCGTCTAGCAATTTGTGGAAAAAAATGTAGCTTGTAGCTTAGCTACAAATTTTACTAATGATCTTCCAGAGAGAGCCCGTAGAAAATTACGTTAAAAAAATTATTGTATTAGAAAAGCGTCTTGTAGAATAGCTGAGCTACAATTATTACTAAGGAGTTTGTTTGTAGTGTAATTACCTACTTTTAAAAAGTAGCCTATAGCGTAGATTAGCTACTAGTTTTAGTAATTATGCGGTAACGTAGTTTAGCTACAAATATTACTAATGATTTGGTAGTGTAGCTTAACTACACATGTTTGTAATGATCTCGTAGAGTAGCTTAGCTACAAGTATACTAAGAAGCTTGTAGCTAGCTATTTTCTAAAAAGTAATTGTTCTACAAAAATATCTTGTAGAGTAGCTCAGTTACAATTATTCCTAAGAAGGTTGTAGTGTAATTACCTACTTTTAAAAAAATAGCCTATAGCACAGCATAGCTATCAATTTTAGTAATGTTCCGGTAACGTACCTTAGCTAGAAATTTTACTAATGATTTGGTAGTGTAGCTTATCTGCAAATGTTTATAATGATTCCGTAGAGTAGTTTAGCTACAAGTATACTAAGAAGCCTGTAGCTAGCTATTTTCTAAAAAGTAATTGTTCTAGAAAAGTATCTTGTAGAGTAGCTCAGTTACAATTATTCCTAAGAAGGTTGTAGTGTAATTACCTACTTTTAAAAAATATCATATAGCGTAGATTAGCTACGAATTTTAGTAATGTTCCGGTAACGTACCTTAGCTACAAATTTTACTAGTGATTTGGTAGTGTAGCTTATCTACAAATGTTTGTAATGATCCCGTGGAGTAGCTTAGCTAGAAGTATACTAATAAGCCTGTAGCTAGCTATTTTCTAAAAAGTATAATTGTTCTAGAAAAGTATCTTGTAGAGTAGCTCAGTTACAATTGTTCCTAAGAAGGTTGTAGTGTAATTACTTACTTTTAAAAAAATAGCCTATAGCACAGCATAGCTATCAATTTTAGTAATGTTCCGGTAACGTACCTTAGCTAGAAATTTTACTAATGATTTGGTAGTGTAGCTTATCTGCAAATGTTTATAATGATTCCGTAGAGTAGTTTAGCTACAAGTATACTAAGAAGCCTGTAGCTAGCTATTTTCTAAAAAGTAATTGTTCTAGAAAAGTATCTTGTAGAGTAGCTCAGTTACAATTATTCCTAAGAAGGTTGTAGTGTAATTACCTACTTTTAAAAAATATCATATAGCGTAGATTAGCTACGAATTTTAGTAATGTTCCGGTAACGTACCTTAGCTACAAATTTTACTAGTGATTTGGTAGTGTAGCTTATCTACAAATGTTTGTAATGATCCCGTGGAGTAGCTTAGCTAGAAGTATACTAATAAGCCTGTAGCTAGCTATTTTCTAAAAAGTATAATTGTTCTAGAAAAGTATCTTGTAGAGTAGCTCAGTTACAATTGTTCCTAAGAAGGTTGTAGTGTAATTACTTACTTTTAAAAAAATAGCCTATAGCACAGCATAGCTATCAATTTTAGTAATGTTCCGGTAACGTACCTTAGCTAGAAATTTTACTAATGATTTGGTAGTGTAGCTTATCTGCAAATGTTTATAATGATTCCGTAGAGTAGTTTAGCTACAAGTATACTAAGAAGCCTGTAGCTAGCTATTTTCTAAAAAGTAATTGTTCTAGAAAAGTATCTTGTAGAGTAGCTCAGTTACAATTATTCCTAAGAAGGTTGTAGTGTAATTACCTACTTTTAAAAAATATCATATAGCGTAGATTAGCTACGAATTTTAGTAATGTTCCGGTAACGTACCTTAGCTACAAATTTTACTAGTGATTTGGTAGTGTAGCTTATCTACAAATGTTTGTAATGATCCCGTGGAGTAGCTTAGCTAGAAGTATACTAATAAGCCTGTACCTAGCTATTTTCTAAAAAGTTATTATTCTAGTAAAGTATCTTGCAGAGTAGCTCAGTTACAATTATTCCTAAGAAGATTGTAGTGTAATTATCTGCTTCTAAAAAAGTAGCTTAGAGCATAGAATAGCTACAAATTTTACTAATGATTTGGTAGTGTAGTTTTACTACAAATTTTTGTAATGATCCTGTAGAGAAGCTTAGCTCAGCTACAATTTTTCCTAAGGAGTTTCCAGCGTAATTACTTATTTTAAGAAGTAGTATATGGCGTAGCTTAGCTACCAATTTTACTAATGATCCTGTAGAGCAGCTTTGCTACAAGTTTACTAAGAAACCTGTAGAAACCTGTATATTTTCTAAAAAGTTATTGTTTTAGAAAAGTATCTTGTAAAGTAGATAAGCGACAATTCTTCCTAAAGAGTTTCCCGTGTCATTAGTTATTTTAAAAAAGTAGTACATGGCGTAGCTTAGCTACCAATTTTACTAATGTTCCGGTAACGTAGTTTAACTAAAAAATTGTACTAATGATCCTGTAAGGCAGTTTAGCTACAAGTTTACTAAGAGGCCTGTAGCTAGCTATTTTCTAAAAAGTTAATGTTTTAGAAAAGTATCTTGTAGAGTAGATAAGCTACAATTCTTCGCAAAGAGTTTCCAGTGTAATTAGTTATTTAAAAAAAAGTAGTATATGGTGTAGATTGGCTACCAATTTTACTAATGTTCCGGTAACGCAGTTTAACTAAAATTTTTACTTATGATCCTAGGGCAGTTTAGCTACAACTTTACTAAGAGGCCTGTAGCTAACTATTTTCTAAAAAGTTATTGCTTTAGAAAAGCGTTTTGTAGAGTAGATAAGCGACAATTCTTCCTAAAGAGTTTTCAGTGTAATTAGTTATTTTAAAAAAGTAGTACATGGCGTAGCTTAGCTACCAATTTTACTAATGTTCCGGTAACGTAGTTTAACTAAAAATTGTACTAATTATCCTGTAGGGCAGTTTTGCTACAAGTTTATTAAGAGGCCTGTAGCTAGCTATTTTCGAAAAAGTTGTTTTAGGAAAGTATCTTGTAGAGTAGATAAGCTACAATTTTTCCCAAAGAGTTTCCAGTGTAATTAGTTATTAAAAAAAAGTAGTATATGGTGTAGCTTGGCTATCAATTTTACTAATGATATGGTAAGGTAGCTTAATTACAAATTTTACTAGTGATCCTGTAGGGTAGCTTAGCTACAAGTTTACTAAGAAGCCTGTGGCTAGCTATTTTCTAAGAAGATATTGTTTTAGAAAAGTATCTTGTAGAGTACCTTAGCTACAATTTTTCCTAAGGAGTTTGTAATGTAATCAGTTATTTAAACAAGTAGTATGTGGCGTAGCTTAGCTACCAATTTTACTAATAATCCTATACAAGTTCAGCTATTAAGATAGGTTTTACTGAACACTTTGAAGAGCTTGACTGTAAAATAAATTTTGAATTAATCAAATATAAGTTGATTGTATTTTATTGACCAAGAATTTTGCTTATACGAAACTCTATCGACATACACCGTCCCAATAAAATTTCCTATGTAACAGAAAATCACATCAAAATACCATAGAAAATATCTCCGTGGCAGCTAACAATCCTATTTCTAAGATGTATAAAGGAATAAAATACCTGAGAATAACATATCAATAATTGAAAAAATAAAAATGGCAGATTTAGAACTGCTCTCAAAAAGTGTATAAATTACAGTTACAAATATTGGACTATTTACAAAATAAAACATTAAAGTACAAAACCAGTAGTCAATTTTTCTTTGCGTTTCCGAAGTACTTCTAAAGATCTAGTTAATTAGAAAAGATACTAAAGCGACTCTCCCAATTAAGATAATGCGCTTTTTCCCCGCGGTGCAAATAATTTATTATGAAACAGATTTCCAATAACATCGATTTGCTGCTGAACTAATGAAATTTCCAATTAATACCCATTCTATTAATTACTACATCAGTTAATATTAATTTTAATTGGTTTTAATATAAACCTTTCTTATTTCGCTCTTTCGTGTTTATATATTAAAAATAAAAGGGTTTTGAGCTTTAGGTGGAAAATTACTTATTTTTATGCGAATACGTGGGGGTGAATAATGATAATGGCAACCATAATGCTGCAGAGGATCATTGCCCCCATAAAAATCTCTGCAGTAAGAATGAGGAAACTTACTGGATTTTTTTAAATATGAAAGTTCACCACGAAAAAGCTTGGATATAAAGAGCAGTGACCTAGAAATAAATTATAAATCAATAGTAACCTCTCGACTAGTCCTGTGACGAAAAAAAATCAGTTACTGAACTGATTTTTCATTTTTTAAATAATTAATCTGATCGTGTGAAATTTCTAGGTGTGAAAAATCAGTACCCACTTGCGCTTTAGGTCTAAGGTATGCAAATTTTAGATTTAAATAATTGAAGTAGAACTATACCGAAAAATAAAAGAATTAATTAGTTAAAATTATTAAAATCTTAAGCTTGAAACATTAACTTGAAAATTTGTTATCAAATATATAAGAAAATACTTCCAATTTAAAAAGTACACGATGAAACCTCGCGCACTGGGAATTATGCCAACTGTTGTGTTTCAAACTAACCTCAATGTTTAATGGAATCTAATTTCAATGGTAAATGTGAAGATGGCGGAAGTTTAAGTTTTGAGTGTTTTATATTGTAAAATCATAATGAAAATAAAAGAATTGTGTACTTTACTTTACATTAGAATATTAAATTAGGCAATGTGAAATAAGTAATACGCTTAATAAGAGAAATTAAGTAATAACCAGGTCATCGCTTATGGGTGCAAAAGAGAATTTATGAAAAGACACTTAAGATTGAATTAGCGAACGGTGTATAGAAAAACAGTTGATAGCGAAGAATAGATAGCGCAGATAGCTAGCAGTTGGCGGTGTTCCAAAGAATAACAAACCCAGTAATGGCGATATACCTGTTTATGCTTTTGTGAGTAGTTTTAGTATAGTATTTTAGAATATGTTGTAATAGTTTTTTAGTACGTAGCAAATGAATAAATCAAACCATTTTATGTAAGGGTAGTTGTTTCTCTGGTGATCCCGGCGATAAGGACAAAGGGCTCCTAATCAGTTACACCCAAAAGGGTAACAATATTTTGTAGAAATTGAACCATCGTAAACACTAATCATAAGAGAAAAGCTTAGATAGTCATAGTTTATTCCAGCAGAAATAATAAAAATAATTTTATTTCAACTTAAACAAATAAAATTAGCTGCTTTTTCAACTGTATTTTACGAAGAACTTTGTAATCCATGAACATGTAATCTAATAATTAACCTTGTTATATGTATCATCGATTCTGGCTATAAATGGATCTACACATTCCAATTATAAACGGATTACAACCGTTACATGTACGTTGTTTGGGATGTAACCTGAGGGGCATGAAGTCTCGAGCGTTTATCGATCAGTTCCTATTGTATGTAAACATAATTATAGATAAAAGAAGTAACATAAAATACATAAGGTGGAAAAATGCCTTTCCTCTTCAACGAGTGTTAAATTACCTTTAAATAAATAATAACAAAATACTACAACCTTCTATTTAAAGCTTCATTTCTGTTCTAAAATAAAATAATTGGTTACCCAGAGATATGTATTTTCCTAGTTAATTGATGTAATACAGGAAAGCATAAACTGTAATAAAGTCCAGGTAGCATTTTCGAGAATTCGCAGTTTTGTGTAGTCAACCAACATGCTATTTTTGTGGTAGACCGATCGAAAGAATAAATTGTTAATAAAAAAATTTTACTGGATTATGCTATAACAGCTCAATATGTCCTCTAAAGTAGTGGAGCTGCAAATGAATTTATCTAAAACAAAGGTAATGAGCCAAAATCCCCAAATCCGTTTAAATTCCGAAATATTAGAAAATGTAGATAAATATGCATATTTAGACCACCAAATCAAGTTAGGGAGACACAATCAAACAACAGAAATAATAAAAAGGATCAGGCTGGGCTGGACCGCCTTTCGAAACATGGCATACATATTGAAGAACCAATTGATCCCAGTATCATTAAGACCGAAGGTGTATGATACATGCGTTTTACATCTTACAACATACAATTTGGAGACTGTCACGTGAACCCAAATATATGCGTAAGAACTGCAAGTTTCCCAACAAGCGATGGACAGAACCCTGCTTGGAATAAGCATAAGGGACCATTTCAGCAACGATGAAATTCGCAGAACAAATAAGGTGGCGGATCATCATCATCCAGCCTCCGTTGTCCACTGCTGGACATAGGCCTCCTCCAAAGTCTTCCATGTTTTCCTTTCCTGAGCAATGGCTATCCAATTGGGGGCTATCCTCTTTAAATCACCCGTCCATCGGCTTGCGGGTCAGCCTCTGCTTCGTTTGTCTTGTCTGGGGCGCCACTCGATTATTCGCTTCGTCCATCTGTTGTCTCTAAAGCGTGCGTCATGTCACGCCCATCTCCACTTCAGTTCCGTAATGTGCTTTACGATGTCTTTTAGCCCTGTTCTTAAGCGTATGGTGTTATTGGGGATCCAATCTCGTCGTGTGACTCCCAGAATGACTCTTTCCATTGCATGTTGGGCCACTCTCAGCTTATTTGTTACCTTTCTAGTAAGAGTAAGCGTTTCAGCACCATAGGTGATTACTGGCGCCATACATTGCTCAAATACTCGACGTTTTAAGCATATGGGTGTCTCTTTGATTTTAAAAGTTTTTCGGAGCCCGCCAAAGGCTCTTAGACCTATTCGTCTTTGGATCTCGCATGTGTGGTTCTCCCTACTCAATCTAATTTCATGGCCCAAGTATTTACAGTCATAAACCTGAGTTATGGTTTTTCTCGAGATACTGATTATCCCAGCTGGTACTAGATTTGTCATAAACTTAGTTTTATCCATATTTATTTCCAGGCCACTTCCTTCTGTAGCTTCCATTAATTCCCCCATCATATTTGCGGCATCTCCGATGTTGTAGGCCGTTAGTACTATCTCATTCGCAAATCTGAGGTGATTTAAATGCTCACTGTCCACTTTTATTCCAATGTTATCCCAATTTCAAAATTTAAATGCGTACTCTAAGGTGGCCGTGAATAGCTTCGGAGATATAGTATCACCCTGTCGTATTCCTCTCTCAATTTTAAAAGTTTTGGTCGGTTCATGGAGTTTAACTGTGGCTGTGACAGCGGATGCAAATTTCAAATCTGCGCTATGGTACAGCGGCAGAACAGACGAGAGGCGAGAAGTTGGAGGATTTGATCCAAGAGTTTCGGGTGGAGGTAATCAATGAACCCAACAACCCGCATACTTTTGCCAACAGAGCAGGGGCATCAAGTAACATCGATGTGACCCTGGCGAATGACAAAGCAAACCGTAGAACAGAAAGCTGGAAAGACACTAAGAACGCCACGACCAGCGATCACAACTTAATAACATTTAAGATAGCAAAAGAACGAAACTCAGAAAACCTCATACCGCCCAAACCAAGAATTAACCTACAACGAGCAGATTGGGAAAGGCTAAAAACTGAGTTTAGACCGACATCACCGTAACGAGAAGGGAACAACGTGCAAGACAAAGCAAAACAGCTAACTCGAGAGATCCAAAGAGTCATGAGCATTGCTATCCCCAAGGCTAAAACCATAAAAGGCGTAAAAACCCTAGCTGGACAGCTGAACTGACAAGGATAAGAAGGGAGGTCAGGAAAGCCAGAAGGTCATATCAACGATCTGTAACTGCAGAAGAAAGACAACTGCTTCTCGAGACCTACAGGAATCGAAAGCAGGTGTACAAGCAAAAAATCAAAGAGGAGAAGCAGAAGAGCTGGGATCGATTTGTAGTCAGTCACTTAGCGCTGGACATGTGGGGAGTTTCCTATAAAATAGCAACCAACAAAATCAGGTCGCCCACTTTGCTTTCCTCGATGGAAAGGGAAGATGGAACAATGACAGGGAACTGGGAAGAATCAACAAAACTCCTCCTGAGCATTCTACTACCAGATGACAGGCTGAACAATGAAAACCAGCTGCAAGCGGAAATGCGAAGAAGAATGGCAGAACAATACACAACAGAGCAGCTAGTAGAACGTTTCACGGAGGATGACATTGCAACAACGACAAAAGGACTAAAGAGAAGGAAAGCGCCTGGACCCGACGGCATTCTGCCTGAGGTAATCCAGGTACTACAAGAACAGCTAATACCCACACTGTATACTATCTACAATGAATGCCTGGCTCAAGGAAAAATACCTAACATCTATAAGCAAGCAGATGTTATATTCAAAAAAGGGGAAAACAAGAATCCGGCGAAACCGAAGTCGTACCAACCTATATGTTTACTAAACGTGCTGGGGAAGATCCAAGAAAAGTTGCTGTGCAAGAGGCTGAGACAGCACAGGCAGAACCAACTTTCGGGTATGCACCCGAGCCAGTATGGATACAGAGGGGGAAGGACAACGGAGGACGCCGTCAACAAATCAATAAGTAATGTACAGGAAAGTGCAGCAAAATATGTGGTAGCGATCTTTGTCGATTTCTCTGGGGCTTTCGATAACCTATGGTGGCCGGCTCTGTTCGAAAGACTGCGAGACCTGAGATGCCCTGGAGAGTTGTACAAGAGCTTTAAGAGCTATTGTCAAGATAGATATACGAGCATCCAATGCCCAGAACAGAAAAAGACCAAACACCTTACCAAGGGTTGCCCGCAAGGTTGGGTGTGCGGTCCAATATTTTGGGACATACTACTGGAGAAGCTCCTACTGCTCTTGGACAATCAACCAGAAGCAACTGCAACAGTAGCCTACGCGAATGATTTGCTTATAATAACAGAAGCAAACTCCAGGGCCGCTTTACAAAACAAGGTCAATAGTCTAGTGCGGACCATACTAACATAGTGCGATAAAGTCAAGCTAAGCATGTCCTCCGAAAAAAACACCGATTCTTTAATGAAGGGGGAACTACAAAGGGACCCCATCATAAAGGTAGGTGGAAAAAGCATCAAAAGAAGCCAGAGCACCAAATATCTTGGCATAGAGCTTGAAGAAAGAAGAAACTTCCATGGGCACATAGAGGCAGTTAGCATTAAGGGAACTGTGGCTGTGCACAAAGATGCGAGCATGGCGCAACGGGAATATAAGATGCCTTTACTACAAGTAAGGGTCTACATAAATGCAATACTGTCTTCTTTCGTGTCCTATGGAGTCAGCATATTGTTATGTTCTTTTAAAAATTTGCCATTCTATATGAATTAATTTCTTAATTTGATTGCTGCTCCATAGGAATTATAACGTTATTTGAATTGCCGTTTGTACGTTAACGGTTTTAGTTACTTTGCGTCTTTCTAAGTTAGAGTTATGTTGACAGTTCCCTTTGTGTCGAAATTGCCGAATGTTGTTTTTCTCGCGGTTGACCTTAACACACTTCCGAGAACTCACGTGTCCCTTATTCTAGGACATCATACGACATTTCGAAATATGGTGCAATCCTTTGGGAAAAGTGCAGGTTCCCGTTGCGAAAGTTCGCCAGTCAGCCTTCCACCTTTAATGGCTCCGGTCCTTCCAAATTACATCTTCAGGGAGAGGCCGTAAATAAATCGAGTGCTGCAAGTGTCGGCTTGGGTTTTCGACGGGTATACCTGGTGTAATTTTCGTATCGTTGTTTTACCATGGGGCGAAAACAACATATCGACAATTGTCGGATCTTATAGAAGTACGCTAGGATTTTAAAACCAAACAAAAGGCAATTCTTTGTGAATTTGGCGATCGCCTTTGGCGGATTAATTTCGAAGCCCAGCTCTTGTCCCTCTGCGGTTACCATCGTCCGAAGAGTCCTGTCTTCGTTCAACGTTAACAGTCTGTTGAAAGCAACGTATTCTCCAGGGGCGTAACAGCCACATCTCGTTCCAACGCTGGCCCGAAGAAAGTTGTCTTCCTTCTTTTTTTGGTCCTGCATCTGGAAATCGCCCTTACATTGTGCCGGTCGCTCCTAGAATCGTTCAAGGTAAAAAAATCTAGTTTTTGTGTTGTGATAAAGAAACCTTTTTTTGCTAGCGTTAACTTGCAAACTTCAAATGGTACCTTCATGTAAATAGAAACACGACCTTCAGTCGCCGTATGTGGGGTTAGTTGTTAATTATAAAACTACCAGATTATATTCTGTTTTATTCTTGTGAACTTCAGCGTCCCTGGTGTACGCAGCCGTATGAAAAACGTAAATATCGTTGCACCACTGGCGGCGAGTTTTTTTTTCTGAACGTTCTAAAAGTAAAGATGTAATCCAGAATCATAGAGTGATCATTTGTTGTCATTTCTTTTTCTTGTACTGTCATTTTTAATAGTCTAATTATATGTGTGTTAAAAATTTACTGCCTTTTATCATTGTGTCTTTTGTACTTGTTTGTGTACGAATTTTGCAAGCTTAAATATATAGGAGGAGACACAATAAAGGTGAGTTCCATTCCCGTGAGCTGTTGGCCTTCTCGGCCTTCCACGAGGACCTACAGTCAGCTGGATTTGGAAGATGGCGCCCACAAATTTTGACTTACCCTGTACACAACTAAAGATTTCCCTCCATAAGCGATTTTCACGAACTCCTCCTACTCCTCTGAGTTAAGCTGTAGGCCGTTTTCCACCTATACAGTTACGGGTCGTCGGAAAAGCTCGATTGGCCCGTAACAATATGGGCGCACAGACTAAAGAATGTAAAACAAAGAGAGAGGTTAAACAGAGGGCAGAGAGGTGGGCTTTTTCGGCTGACGGGGGCCTTCCGCTCATCTGCGGAAGCGCTAACACTAGTGGTGGGAGTGCTACCGCCGAAGGGCGACCATGAACTGGTTGAGGAAAAGACAGGAAGATAAAATAGAGCAGTTACTGGGAACACGGGCAGTAACAAAGAGGCAAGTCCATGAAAATATACTAACTGAGTGGCAAGCACTGTGGGATAACTCCGAAAAAGGTAGACGGACTCATGGATTTCTACCTCGAGTACGAAGAATGATTGAAGCACCCATTAACCATCTCATACATACATTTCCTCACAGGATACGGCCCTTACCCGACCTACTTACACCGTTTCAACTTGCGAAATTCAGATGTATGTGAATGCGGAGAAATAGGCACACCGGAGCATGTGCTCTTCCAATGTCACCTCATGGAAGGCACAGCTCAGGCAGAGAGAGAAGAGCTGAGAGGATACACCATCTAGCAGATCTTCGGCAATGAACAACTTTTACCCTCTTTCAACAGGCTCGCACAAAAGATCTCAAAAGAACTCCAAAGGCTATACAACAATGAACGGAGATTTTGATGAATGATCCAGGACGAACAAAAACTAAAACAAATTAATAAATTGAAAAACAACCACCTTAAAACGAATTAACAACAACACAATCGAGATGTAGATAATGCATCTACCGAGGAAACATCTTATACCAAAAAAAAAAACAGATATAATGAACAAACTGATTCCATTTGTAACATCCACCAAAAATGATTTGAGTGAAGTGAAGTGTATTGAAGTGACTATAAAGGCTGCAGCGCACGGTTATGGAACGGCTTCGCCGAGATACCCGAGCCTGCCGGTAGACCTCCAAAGGACGACAGAGACGCTTTTTTAGGGTAAGAAATAGTTTAGCTGGGGTAACACACAAAACTAGATAGGGGATTAGGGTAAATAATTTAGACAAATTTGTAAGTAACAAGTGCATGTTAGACTTAAGTTAGGAGGAAGATAGCATGTAGCATGTTAGGTAAGCAGAAAAAGTAACAAGCATGAAACAGTATAGATATATTTAACATTTTAACAATAAGCATGTATAACCTGACGTAGTAGTAGTAAGTAGATTAACAAAAATATATTGCAAATGTTAGAGCATGTTTATTGCATGCAGAACACCATAAAAAGCATGTGAATGTTAGGTTAAGTAATCCACTATGTTAAATTTGCATGTGCAATTCAAACAGTCTTCCCAATTAAAGCATGTATGTTAAATCAAATACGGCCTGAATTAGATTTCAAGATGTCAGGCTAAGAGCTTAGAATGCAAAATGAAAAAAAAAATGTCGTTGTTGCGTTGCTGTATATGTATTGCACAACTTTAGCATATATACTATCGATTCTGTACTGTTTTAAGGCTGCTATTATTGCTGGGTGTTCTACGGTGTCAAAAGCTTTTTTAAAATCAACAAATATCTGTATCTATCAGGGGTTTGTTGTACTCGATGGTCTTTTCTATCAGGGTTCTCAACACCAACAGATGATCGTTTAGACCAAACCTCTTCGGAATCCGGCCGGTGACGGATATAATAAATAAAACGTGCAGCGAGCATGAAATGGATCTAGATACGACATGTCGCAAGACAATACCCCACCATATGGACCCACATAATAGTCCACTGGTGCCCAACAATAGACTTGATTTCAAACAATTGGATTCAATAGAAATAAAACAAACCCTGAAACAAAAAATAAACACAAATCTAGCAGAAGTAAGAAACCCTGAATATCAAACAAGAGACAATATAGAAAAACAATGGAAACTATTGCAAAAATCAATACTTGAACCAGGTAAAGAACTACTGGAAAAAAAAATATCTAAGAGAGAAGATTGGATAACAGACGAGATACTAAAACTAATGGATCAAAGGAGAATGTACAAAAATAAAAACCGAGACATGTATTAACAAATACAAAAAGATATTCGAAGAAAATGAAGGGAAGCAGAGGAGCTGTATTATTCTGAAAAATGCAAGGAAATAGAAATTCTCCAAAATAAACAACATACCTTCAACCTACATAAAAAAGTAAAGGAATTGACTGCTACTGCCAACACTAACACTGTCAACATATTACTGGATAAAGAAGGAAATATCATAATAGAGAACGCAAAGAAGCTGTGCAGATGGAAGGAATGCTTAGGAGAACTGTTTCAAGACCAAATAGAATATGTTACTCACACACAACCTCGACAGGAATACATAGGACCTGAAATAAAAAATAGTGAAGTAATATACGCACTAACAACAATGAAAAATGGTAAAACCGCGGGTCCAGACGAAATAACAAGCGAACTACTGCAACTAATCGATGAAAACTCTATAGATGTATTGGTAAGCTTGTTGAATGCAATATATGGAACAGCAATTATACCAAATGAAATGCTAATATCAACGTTTATATGTCTACCAAAGAAAGAAAATACCAGAGAATGTAAGGACCATGGCACTATAAATCTAATGTCGCATACATTGAAATTTTTTTTTAAATTCTTAACAGAAGGATATATCCTAAACTGGAGATAGATATTAGTGATTCACAATTCGGTTTTCGCGGTAACGTGGGAACAAGAGAAGCATTGGTTGCACTCAATGTCCTTACCCTTACCCTGAGATGCTTAGATGTCAATCAGAGGCTCTACTTAGGTTTCATAGACTACAACAAGGCCTTCGACACAGTGCGACACGATGCTTTTGAGGATTTCGATGAGTAGCGAAATCCTCAAAAGCAAGAAACTAGATTATCGAGATATTATTAACATCAAATCTATATTATAACCAAAAGGCAGTAATACGAGTAGGGAATGAAACATCAGAAAAAGTTGAAATACAGAGAGGAGTTAGACAAGGTTGTGTATTGTCCCCCACCCTATGCGATGCCTATTCGGAGGAAATCATGAGAAGAGCCCTAGAAGCTGAAACAGCAGGGCAAAAATTAATGGAACACCAATAAACAATATAAGGTATGCTGACATACCTTAATAATCACAGACCACTTAAAAGATTTAGAGAGAATAATGAACAAAATATCTGACTATAATGAAGAAAACGGTCTATCGCTAAATATCAGAAAAACAAAATTTATGAAAATCAGCAAAAACAACAATGGCAATGACATCTTAAGAATTAAAGGCCAACAGATCGAAAGAGTTACAAAATACACTTATTTAGGAAGTTTATTAACAGAAAGCACAAAGCGGAAATAAGATCTGGGATTGAAAAAACACGAAGAAGCAATGAAAAGAGTCTTTTGCGGTAAAGACCTGTCCCTGTCACTGAAAATACGATTGGTGAGGTGTTATGTATTCAGTGTTTTTTTATATGGAATGGAATCTTGGATGCTAAACCAGACCGCAATGAATAAACTCGACTCTTTCGAGATGTGGATTTATAGACGAATTTTGAAAATAATGGACAAAATCACTAACGTCGAAGTATTACGAAGAATGGGAAAAGAGAAAGAAATAT
Source organism: Limonius californicus (assembly GCA_014611495.1). Taxonomy (NCBI): domain Eukaryota; kingdom Metazoa; phylum Arthropoda; class Insecta; order Coleoptera; family Elateridae; genus Limonius; species Limonius californicus. The sequence continues at coordinate 10,770 of JABXWE010003387.1, read as the reverse complement.
TAAATATTGTAAAGGAAAGGAAGCTTCAATATCTGGGTCACATAATACGTGGAGAAAGATACAGCGTACTACAACTTATAATAAAGGGAAAGATTGCGGGTAGGAGAAATGTGGGCAGAAGGAGAATATCTTGGCTGCGCAATCTGAGAGAATGGTTTGACTATAGTTCCAATCAATTATTCAGAGCAGTTGCGTCAAAAATCCGAAGAGCCATTATGATAACCAACCTCCGTAACGGAGACGGTACTTAAAGAAGAAGAAGGTGCCCGAGAACAACAACAAGGGGAGTGAGAAGACCTCAGAAAAGACGATTAGATGATATAGTTCATACGATGAGCATTTATCAGTTTCGGATTAGCGCTTTATTTGCATAACACAAACTGAACGCATTTCTGTCTTTGTTAGTTGCTCGCGGATTCATATTTCCGACAAAGACGTATGTCGTCGTGACATCTGCGAACGAAACAACACCAACACTGTCCGTGAGACGTATTCTGTCGGCTGACACGTTTAGTAGAAAGAAACAGAGATACTTGAAGGATGTCGCACTGATGCAGCCAAACGTCACTACTTAAATCTCTTTCCAGCAGTATTTAAAATGTTTATGAGGTTTATATGGCAATATTTTATTTTCTAAAGTTACCTAAGAGTTTTTATTTACAATGTTGTTTATTGCTGAAATTTATTTTATACACTTTGGAAACCTTTGTTTTTGCTGGGAAATAGTTCTGTAGATATTCCGGTTTGTTTTGGTTTGTGGAAATTGGTATTAAGAGGTTGAAGATACGTTAATAGCATTTTTGTTATACAGCCATTAAAAGGTAATTATAGTTACTGGAATGTATTCTTGAAAATGGTAAATGGTAAAGTAGGCGTAAACAGTATGTTTAAAATATACAATGACTTTTTTCAACGTACATTCTGTACACTACATCTCTAACTGTCGTTTTTAATATCTTCAGTTTTTAACTTTTTTCTGGAGCTGTGCACTTTTTTTATTAATGGAAGGTTGTCTTCCCTTTGCTGCACGATTTTCCGTATGGTGGGTACTTATTTTTAATGCATTTGCAACTCGTTCCCGAACCGCTACAACATCGCGTAATGGGCCAAAATGGTCTTTTACGCACGTAAAATAATCGAATAGATTTAACACAAACTGTTAACACTGCGCATTCAAAAAATGCCCCGACATTTCTAACAGCGTTTTCTTTTTACAATAGTAAACACCAGCTAACATCCAATGTTGAACTAGTTCAGTACAATCGTGTTTTCAAGAATACAGTAACTGTAATTACCTTTTAATGGCGGTATAATAAAAATGCTATTAATTTATCTTCAACCTCTTAATACCAATTTCCACAAACCCAAACAAACCGGGATATCTACAGAACTATTTCCGAGAAAAAACAAAGGTTCCCAAAGTGTATAAAATAAATTTCATCAATAAACAACAAGGTAGCTGTGAAAAATATAATATTGCCATATAAACCTCCAACAAATTTTAAATACTGCTGGAAACAGATTTAAGTAGTGACCTTTGGATGCAAAAGCGCAACATTCTTCAAGTATCTCTGTTTCTTACTACTAAACGTGTCACTGGATAGAATACGTCTCATATACAGTGTTGGTGTTGTTTTGTTTGCAGATGTCACTACGACATACGTCTTTGTCGGAAATATGAATCTGCGAGCAACTAACAAAGACAGGAATCCGTTCAGTTTGTGATATACAAATAAAGCGCTGAAACTGAAAATGCTTGTCGTAACAACTATATCGTAGGAACAGCAGGAAGACGTTGGTACCAAATTAAAGAGAATAGAAGAAAACGGAAGAGAGCGAGGGAGGCCCACGTCCAGCAGTTGACTAACATGGACTGAAGAAGAACACTGGTTATAGACATTTTAAACGTTTAAAAGTGTTCTGTGATCTGTTGATTTATAATTATTCGAAAAAGTTGAGAAGAAACTCTCACTAGACATTCCTCTAAATAATACAAAACATAGAAGCGGCAGTAAAGACTACTTCCGCAAACGAATATATCCTTAAAATATCAAAATCTATCTTAGAAAAAAATGATACCTTCCCTATATCTATGGTATGTGAAAATAAAAGTAGAGGTTTTAATTTTGAAGCAAAAAAGTGCTTAATAAATTTAGAAATGAAGGTGCCTAACAAAATGTAAACTAGTTTTTCTTGGTGCATTTATATTTAGCACTGGGAGCAAATTGGCTGCCGAGCAAACGGGTGGCGAACATTTTTCCCAGCGAGTAATCGGCAGTCGAACAAACGGCGACGAGTAAGTGGTGGCGAGCAAATAACTTAGAACCCCCCTTGGCGCAGTGGAAGATTGCCAAATCCATCCTCAACCAGAAACCCAATATGTCTCCTAATGAAACTGCATTATATAGACCCATCAGCCTCTTATCTATCGTCTCGAAGCTGTTGGAAAAGCTACCATTGAAAAGACTGATCCCGATTTTAAGGAATTGTTACCTGATTATCAGTTTGAATTCAGAAACAACATTCTACTAGAAAGCCAGTACACAGAGTAGTCGACATTATCAAGAGAATTTTCGAAGAAAAAGAATACTACACTGCTATCTTCATTGGCGTCATTAAGTCTAGCTGTGTTTCGTGCCAAAATAAAAATAGGACGCCATACGTTTTGTCTCACATCAAATTATTATTTACGATAGCAGGCAACAAAATTTACCTTCAGAACGGACACTTTCAGATAGCACAGGGAGTAGGAGTGGTTAGCAGAACGCAATTATAGGAAGGAGGTTTTATGATACTATATGTACTTATGTCAAAATAAGTGGGCACCACAAATATAATTTTGTGTGATCCTCGTGAAAGGGACTAGATCGACAGCTCATGTGAATCGGATCTACCTTTGTCTTCAACCTGCTGACAAAATACGCACAAAGAAGAAAGATAAGCAAACCAATAAGTTTTACGTTGCTCGCGCTGACTCTAATAATTAGAGTAATTATTACATACGTATATCGAACAGAATCAAGAATGGTACAGTTATATAGCCACACAGAAATTGTTGCAAACATTCCAAATCAAGACCAGGGTCGGTCCTAATACAAATTGGAACAAAAAAAAAGAACAGCAATTAGAAACACAACACGTAATGAAGCGATATCTTAGAAAAAAAGGTACCGGGCTAATTATATTCATAATAACGAAGAAGGACACCACACGGTCTTCCTATGCACTGTACGGACGCTGGTGGTGCTCATTTTGAATATTTAGTACCCTGATACTTTGGATTGCATTTTCACGGGAACTAATGCTAGGAATCCAAAACTAAAAACTTACTGTGAAGCAAATTATAGAGCTTTCAAGTGGTATGACATGTTACTATTTGAAATTTTGAAGGTGACAATCATCCCAATTTTGGGGTTGAAGATAAATGAAGGGAGATAGCCGTATTACATGTCCCTCTCCCTGGCAAATTAATTTGATCCGGCCAGGCGTTGTTCGAAGAATTGAGGGTTAGTGTTAGAAAACACGCCTGTTTCGCTTTTGGTGCGTCATCCTGTATAATATTCTTATATTATATTGCCTAAGATGAAACTGAAACACAATTGTAATTAGTAAATACTGAAAAATCATCAACGGACAGCTACTTGTCAGTAGCTGTACTTTCTTACATATTGCTCACTGAGCGGATTGGAAATAGAACTACCTCGACAATAGAAGACAATTCATATGATTTCGGCTACTGAATTGAATTTTATATTTGACAATTGCCGGGTAATAATAATAATAATGACTACATCAAAGACACATTTTTTGTGTTCTACAATTCCAAAAAGAGCATACTTAAATAAAGTAAATGATCGAATTTGAAAATTAAAAACATCAAACCCCTTGAATTGTAGCGGATGGTATGTTCTCTTCGATGGAGGCCGTCACTTCGCTGTGAGGGTGAAGGGTCTCCACATTGGCTTCCAAGGTTAGGAGAGTTGTATCACCCAATCCCCGAAATTTACTGCTAACTAATAAGCAAAGGACGATGATGAGGGAGATATGCATTCCCGGAAATATAAGCGTCGACCCTCGAACCATTACTCCGAGCGGTTTATCTGCAAACAAGATTTATTTCGAGTACTAAATAAAACGAAGCAACTTACCTAAAGAGATCGCAGTAATTTAAAATTATAAAATTCAAAGCTTCTTACCCAGTATGTGGCAGAATAGATCCAACTCGGACTGCGTCTGCAGTCTTATCCACGCAACGTACGAGAAGGAAACGAAAACTGTTAAGAATCCCAGGAAGGATAGAAGTGTAGCGAATTTCATAATTTTTCCTAAATCTCGTAATTCTCCTATTGGGCCGGGGATCGTTGTTAATGTTTCGAATATCCTGCAAATTTCTTTAGCGCAGACTACTCCAAAAACGAGTATTATGGTGGTGTCTATGTCCGTGATGATGTATCCAAAAGTCATAACGTACCTGAAGAACACAGTGTAATTAATAGGGTGGATTAGGAATTTCAAAAAATTTAAAGAAAATAAAAATGTTTAGATGATCGACGGCGTGGAAATACAAAGGTTACTGATGTGAAATCTATTTAATTATTTATTAAACAACAAATGTGTTTTTCAATTAAGCGCCATAAATTTAAAGGTGGCTAAAATAACCGCATACGCATCGTGACTGATATACGACGTATCAATTATCACCACCAAAGGTTTTTGTTTGTTTGTATTTCCGTTTATACAAGGTGTTTAGACAAAATTTTGGATAATTTAACTCATCAAACTAAACAAAAAAGTCTTGATCAACGTATGTCCACAAACCATGTCAGAGATAGAGGCGGTTTTGTTATTTAATTAATAAATTGCATTATTGTGAAAATATAAACAGTAACGGCACTAACAAGTAAATAAACGCAACATTTTCCCAAATACAACGGTCTAGTAAATTAAAATCCGGAAATCTAGGTGGCCTGCAATTAGACTCCTCATTCTATCCATTTGACGTTATACGAGGTCGGACAAATATGAAACGGGATTGACACGACTGCGGACGCTATAAGAAACTGACTGTTTCCAAATCATATCCAAATTGTAGCTGGAACTTTCATCTACACATAGCTAAAACGGTATCCTGTCAGAACTTACGTGGTAGGCTGTGCACCGAATGAACAAGTTAGTGCAACTGTCACATGTGACACAAGTCAAACATGGAGCAGGGAGCGAACATTAAGTTTTATTTCCAATTGGGGAAAACGGTCACGGAGACATTCGAGATGTTGAAAACTTTGTACGGCGATGATGCTATGTCCTGTGCTCGCGTTTTCGAGTGGTTTGCCAGATTTCGTGAAGGCCGGCAGGACCTTTACGATGATCAGAAGCCGGGTCGCTCGATCACAAGGAGAAACCCCGTAACGATCGAAAAAGTCCGACAACTTGTGGCGGCTTATCGGCGACTGACACTGAGAATGATGGAGCAGGAGCTGAGTATTAGCCGTGAAACCACTAGAACCATTTTGGAGAAGGATTTGAAGAAAAGGAAGGTCTGTGCCAAATTTGTCCCACACAATTTGACCGCTGAGCAAGAAGCACATCGAGTGGACACCTCCCGCGACTTCATTGCAACAGCCAACAATGACCCAAATTTTCTGGATTTATTTGTTACTGGTGATGAGTCGTGGTGCTTCCAGGATGATCCAGAAAGCAAGAGACAAAGCATAGAATGGCGATCGAAGACGTCTCTCAGTCCGAAGAAATTCCGTCTCCAAAAATCGAAAGTGAAGGCCATGATCACTTTCTTCGACAGTCAAGGCATCGTTCACAAAGAGTTTGTGCCACCGGATGTCACCGTCACTAGCCTGTACTACAAGGGTGTCATGACGCGTTTACTAAAACGCATTCGCCGTGTGCGACCGGCAAGTGGTACCTTTTACACGACAATGCCCCCGTGCATTCTGCCTTGATTGTGAAGACGTTTTTCGCGACAATAAATGTCCCAGTCTTAGAAAATCCTCCCTATTCGCCGGATCTGTCTCCAGCGGACTTCATGCTGTTTCCTCAGCTGAAATTGCGGAAATATGCGCTTATATATGCACACTATTTTTTAAATATATGCGGTAAATTCTGAAAATATGCACTTGCATATGCAATAGCATATATTCAAAATCGACTTTAAAAACGATGTATGATAAACTGACAAATGTTAAAAAGTTAAAAACAAATATACGCATTAAAATTCACAAATAACAAAACATTTTTAATACATTTTATTCTATTAACAATAATACAGCAATACAAAATAATTAATTATACTTATAGTTATCACTACAAATCAGCTTATGCTAAATTTTAAACTATGATTCATTATTATGAAAACAACTTACAACTAAATGTTTTTAAAAATTTTCAAGAAGAAATTTAGGGGACCGCGGTAGAGTAATGGCCGCAGCGCTTGGCTTGGAGTTATTCTACCAAAGTCGCTCAGGTTCAAATCCCGAGCACTGCACTTTCCCAGGGTGTTTCTGGTGTCTGGGGCATGGGGTTTTTCAAGAGTGGGGCATCTTAGACCTGTGAATAGCACGAAATGTGCTCAGCCGGGGTAAGCCGGGTGATATGGGAATCTTGGAGTTGCCTTTGGCAACTCCACGATTCCTTAAAAAAAAAAAGAAGAAATTTATGTATTTGTAAATTGAAAACGATTGTTCAACGTCTACCGACGTGGATGGGGCATTTGCAAATTTTGAAATTATATTAGGATCTAAATTTAAGTCTTCAACAAATTCGCCATTGAGAACTCTATTTATGTCTTTTAAAACAGCATAACCAGGATTTTTTTTCATTACCGAATTAAATTTTTCCGAAATAATTGCCCCAATTTCACCTCTTACATTTTTACACGAATTTTCAAACCGGGTTACCAGCTCCGAAGATTCGTTTAGAATCATTCCTTGTTTTTCGAACGCTGTTATTGATTTTGACACAAAACTGTAGTTGCCAGTTGTTGTTCTACTGTTGATGATTTAATTACTTTTTTGCAATTTTCCACTGCAATACTACTCGAATCGTTGATTTCGTGTATGACATTTTTTATCCCTTGAAAATTATCTGCATAAAAAATAGCGGCCTCCAACCATGTACCCCATCGGGTTATAATTGGTTCGGGAGGGAGAGGAGTGTTTGGAAGTTTTTATTTATAAAATTGAACTCTTAAGGGAGCTTTTAAAAATACTTTTTTTGCGTTATTATATAAATCATTAATCAATGGAAATTGGTTCCTAATTTCTTCAGCTATTCGGTTAAGCCCGTGTGCCATACAAGTAATGTGAATTAAATTCGGGTAAAGTATTTTTAAGTTTCCCCCGGCTTTTACCATATAAGGGGCAGCATCCGTAATCATCAGGAAAATTTTATGGACAGGGGTTACTTCCGGTAGAAAAAAATTGGAAAGCCCATCTTGAATAGAACGCGTTATTGTTAAATTGTTGGTTTTTTCAAGCTGTTTCGAGTAAATTAAATATGAAATTCCTTTTTCTATTTCGTGAAGAATTCCAATTAGTAAATGAGCAACATACCGACCACAACTATCAGTAGTCTCGCTAACTATAAAGTAAATATAATTCCTACAATAATTTGCCCAATTTGTGACCATGTTTCAACATATCAAGAATCTACATACTTTTTTCTACGTGTGCTTTCATCTACAATGTTGTATTTACAATATTTTTGTAATTAATATTTTAAATTGCTGTTTCTTAACTTATATAATGGGATGTTTGAAGAAACTAATGCCCTATTATTATTATTATTATTATACATAGATCTTAATTGAATTCGTCTTGTTGTGTTCGTGTAGAACTACTCGCAACCCTCTGGCTTAGGGATACCTGTGCATTTTTGGATTTTTTCAGCTTTTGGCATTTCCCAATATGCCCAGGTGTTTTACCGTGTTGATCAACTAGAAACTTTTTTCACACGATATCTGTATAAATAATAATCATCAATTAATAATAAATAATAAGATAATACGAGTAGTTAAACAAAATAACTTCCACTAATAAGGATAAATATCAAATTTAGTTATTCTGGAGAAGTTATATAAAAACATTAAGAATACAAACAAAACTAACTGTTTTAATGCAGGCCCGGCAAAAGATTTTATCGCCATCTATTATTAGTTCAGGATAAGGTTTAATCCATGATGCAATTTTTCCATGAGACATTGTTGTGATCACAGCAGCAAAATGTAACTCGCGTTTTGAAAACTACTGTGTTAGAGTACCAGTATATTTCTGACTAAATTAAGAAACTCGTCTAATAGGCAAGGTAATATTCAAATTTAACCCAGGAAGGAGTAGGGATTTGCTGCTTTAAAGACACTAAAGATTGTAAATAATTCGGAATTTCCCGTAATCCCGTATTGATAGAGTAAATCATGTAATTTAAAATAGCTATTCATAACAAGGGCTTACATGTGGTAGGGTATCTTGAATGACGTGTCTTAAAAGTATGAATATCTCAAGCTACTCTGGGAACTAGATTTAAAATATTAAAGGTAAAGATTTATGCAAATCAACGAACTTCACCAAAAATGCATCATAAAATAGTTGAAACATTCTAGCCAAAGCCTTAAACTACAATAGCAACAAATTACTAAGAGCAAGCACAAGTACTTTAGAAAGAATGAAGTGTTGAAAGGGATTTAAACGTTCAAGGAAATATTACAATATACAAGATCTATCTACAATAAACAAGGGCTTACTGCAGAACCTCGTGTTTACCCAACTTCTGAGAAAATTAATTACGTTTAGAATAAACTATCTGCGACCTTCCTCATATAAAATGCAAAACAAGCTATGATGTTATAGAAAACCACTGTTACATAAAATTGGAAACCAATCGGAAAAAATATAATTATAAAATTTATGCAAAAATATAAAATTTATGCAAAAATATAAAATCTATGCAGAAATATGCATAAAGCGTCTTAATATGCAAAATATGCATTAATTAATTAGTGTTAATTAACTCTAAATACCGTGGTTCGTCTACATTATCCATTGTTTGCCAAGAAATGCAAAAATTACATTATATGCAGTTTGCATAAAATCCGTTCTCTACTCATATATAATTTTAAAGTGCGTTATATAAATGCTTATACCTGCGTTAATAATAAAAATATGGTGGTTAAGGACTAAAAGCGTATTCTAAATAAAGGATCGTTATTATCACAGTTTTTAGTACACATTAATACTATGCCCTACTTCAACCTGTCTAAACAATATCTAGATTGACAGCTCGTCGTTGCGTAAAAATAAAGTTAATCTAGTTAGATAGACACCCAATTTCTTTAAGCAATTAATGCTTCACAGTTAAAAAGCTGGCCTACTTATGCAAGCAATAGACCGACGAATTAATATTTGATTAAGTCAACTAGAAAATACCTGTAAAAATAAGTTAATTGAGAATCATTCGGAATATCAGGGCGACCAATATAATTGTATACCTATTGAATGAAAATATCTCAATATTCGTCGACCCTAACGCTAATTATACTCACATGAAATTATACAAGTAGGATGTTCTATTATTGATTTATTAGTTAGTAGCAGGATTATACGGAAATTCAAGACTGATCGGCTGTAAAACGAATATTTTACAAATTTATTATAATTAAATCGTGGATACACTATTAAACTATTTCTCTACATACTTACATACACTTATTATATCGTGGTACAAGTTTTTGCATACCTTCGTCATAGAAGGTTGCCGCCTGTGGCGAAAGTCAATTTTATACCGTCGTTTCGAGGTCGTCGTCGTTGTCGATAAAACGAGCGCGGGTTCTTAAAAATTCTTAAGATTAAGGAAGAGGTAATAGTCACCTGGCGCTAAGTCGGGACTATGTACGGGATGGTTAATAATTACCAATTGAATTTCAATGGAATGAAAATCAATAAGTTGCACAGTATGAGCGGCTGCGTGCGGTCGGGTGATATCGCGCAAAATCAAGACTCCAAATGTCAGAAATTCTCACCTTCTGTTCCGAATCACTCTCCTCAACTTTATTACTACATTAATTTTTGTATCACGTTCTAGAAAAACACCAATAAAACGCCTTTTCTGTTCCAAAAAAATAGTAGCCGTAGGCTTTCGGTTCTCGAACGTTTGATTGAACTTCTGGGCTTTACGGGAACCCGCATGTTTCCATTGCATTGATTGTTGCTTGGTTTCATCATTTGTGTATGCAATCCAAGTCTCGGCGCCAGTCCCAATGTGATTTAGGTAATCATCGCCATCAGTTTCGTACTGATGTAGTAGGATCGATGCAGAGGCCATTCGCTGATTTTTGTGAACATCCGTCAATATCTTTGGCCAGTGGGGAAGTATTGACCAAAATACTTGTTAGGTATACACAAATATTGGGTTAACGGCCAAAGGGCAAATAGAATAGAAACTATTCGATTTTTAATCAAGCTTTCGAAATAATTTATTTCTTCATCAGGATTCTGGAAATTTCAAGAACCAATGTTAACAATTTATAAATGTTAGGTTAGGTCTTACTTACAAATCAAAGTTCTAACATTGGAATCACGCCATAGCGCGTACTCGAGGTCTAACATATTAACCATAAGTTAACAAATAATCACAGATGTGTCAGAATAAGTTAAGACAAACAAACAATTTAAAACAATTTAAAACAATTTGAAACACGACTTAAGTCGCCATGTGCAGATCTTATCACAGGAAGTTAGTTCTAATACCAACTATTCACAACTA
>JABXWE010003386.1:0-31096 GCA_014611495.1 Limonius californicus | reverse complement strand
GTCGGTAATATCATGGCAATATATATATATATATATATGTCATTTAAAATTACTAGACCTTAATAACAAAATAGGTCCAAGGTAATGATTTCCCAGTCATCTTTCAGAGCAACTACATAAACTATAACTTAAAACGCAAATATTCAAATTTATATCTTATATTAGGGTAACAAGTTAGAAGAAGGCGAACAACGACATAGTCATATTGAAAACTAACTAACTGTTGGTCACGAATATATAGTAATTGTCCAATAACTAAGTTGTATACCAACAACGTAGCTATATTACTAGTTGCTTTCTAATCGTAACTATTATTGCAGTTACTTTACAGTAAGTTAAGATATCGTAGACAAAATTTTAGTAAGCAAACAAAATAAAACATTACGAAATTATAAACAAATTTAAAAGTTTAATCTGGTATAGCAAAAGAGCAACTAACTAAATAATATAGAATGATAAACTTGCATCTGTGGCCCAATTAGTAAACGCCGACATGTAAAATCCAAGTTGATATATACAAAACTGTATTTCACAATAAATACTTCCAGTAACATACCCTGCTTTCAGTTTTAATGAGCTAAATTTTTAATTTATTAGCTATTAATGACAAGCGTCATTTGTATAAATTATTTCGCATCAAAGGCGCGAGCATCACTAAAAGAGTAGACGCCCACCTATTAAACACACGCAGAAATAACCCTTCCAACCGGCACCCCTCTAAAATTTTAAACAGGAGGTCAACTGTGGACGTAAAATCTCGGGAATCTTGTCGAAGGGGGAGTCCATGAAAAACTCATCAACGGAACGGTCGCGGATTTATGCAGATATTTGCTAAATCGACAAAAACTCATACGGATCATCTATTCTATGGAACCATAGTTAAATTGATAGCCTGATGTGCCTCGAAAAACTACTCGACAATTATTGTCGTGTGTATGAACATAACTACTAAATCGACAAGCGGCCTTTGTAAGAATCTCTGCGACGGGATGGTAGTTGAATTAAAAACTAGGGAACCCATGAAAAACTTGTCGACGGAACCATTGCAGATATGTGTTTATAATACTTACTATTTAGTCGAAAAAAGCATCTGCGAATGGTCTATTAGACGAACCCGCAGTTATATTGAAAAGTAAAGGTACTGAAAAAAACTCTTCGACAGAACCTTCATGGGTATATGCACATACAAGCTTCTATTACTAATCTGTTCGACGGAACCGCAGTTAAATGGATTGCCGGAGGTGCGGTGACGAACTCATTTACAAAGCTTGAACTATTAAAAGATTTCTATAAAAAAAATTTCCGAGGAAACGGTAATATAGGCTGTAATGGGATTTCTTCAATGGGTAAAATAGGCAACGGTTTCAAATTGAAACACAAAAATGGTTTAGTGGCGAAGTACAAAACTACACTGTCCTTAATCCAAACAACATTATAAATAAACAACTGAAACGTATTACAAGAAAAATAATACATTATTATTACCATGCAGTATATTTAAAAAGGCGAAGCTTAGTTTCTCCAGGCATTTATTTTTCACCACTCAGATCAACCAGATATTAAATACCTACAATGTTGGTGATTTCATCGCCCGACCCGCACAAGAAATCACATAATTTAAGTGACACCAAAAATATTTGATACCTAATCGCATTCACTTGAATACACACACTTACTGCAACGATCTACGGGTTTTAAAAACAGAATTTAGAAAGACGTCACCCAAAATTTCAGCCCACTCATTAACAGACAAGCGAACTTGATGTTAACTTTGTCTAACACCGTAAAGATTTCCATTACTGACAGGTATTCTGGAAATCTTGTTGTTCGTAAATTTAGTTTTATCGGTATTCAAAAAATAGGCTAAAAACCTTTCTCTCCTATGAAAACTACCCTTATGAATGATTTTATTCTATCACTATTATTACATTACACTTAGAAATTACCATGTTTGTACTAAATTTGTACATATATGCACTTTTATTTCCAGATTTATTTAAAAAAAATTATTTCGTAAAAATTAATTTTCCTTGACGAGTCCCTTAAAACGTTTCACTTGAAATATCTCTCAAACGTTTGAGTTCATTGATTTGAAACAAACGGACCTTTTTTGCTTAAAATTATCAAACATTTCCAGTTATTAGACTAATACCGTGAGTTCAAAAAGTAATTACATAAGGGTTGGCCGTGGAAAATAAAAGTAATGTCAACAGCTAGCTTTAAAATGCACTAACTGTCATCACTGTTGTTGTTATCATAAGTTTATATTAAAAATTCAATTTAAATACAATTATAATGGTTTTAGCAATGGATCACAAAACATTTATGATTGAATCATATTTTCGAAATGGTGTTCGAGAGAACGGCGAATGGATTTACAGTAGGTAGCGGGCCATGTTCAGAGGAATTTCGGCAACAATTTCCAGATATTGCTGTACTTGAACGAGATTTTTACAGCGCACGTAGAAGATGTGTTGATGTATTCCGAGATACAGGGAGCATTACTCATAGAGATAGAGCTGGAAGGCCAAGGCCTGGTTCACCCTTTCGGGGTATATACACTCACAAAATATGAGGTTATGGAGTGCTGCAAATCCGCATACTTTTCCCGAATTTCCCCTTCACCCGTTACAAGTTGGTGTTTGGATTGCTGTGTCTCGAAGACATATTATCGGACCCATATTTTTCCACGAAACTGTTACTGCTCAGAGATACCGGAATATTGTACGTGAATTTATTAATCAGCTTCATGAGGATGAGCTCCAGCAAGGCAACTTCCAACAGGATGGCGCGACGGCCCACACCGCTCAAGAGACCCTCAATTACCTTCGTGAATTTTTCGACGATCGAATAATTAGTTTACGTTCAAATCCAGAATTTCCACCTACATCACCAGACTTGCCTATTTTAGATTACTTTATATTCCCTTGTCTGAAAAATAAAGTATACAAGACCCCTATTAACAATATCGAGGAACTGCAAAAACAGAATTGCGGAACAGTGTGCCAATATAATTCCTCAAATTCTTATAAATGCTTTTAATACTATGAAAAGACGAGTAAATTTGTGTCTGCAGGTAAACGGTGGTCATTTTATACCTACAGCTTCTATAGTTTTTTTTTATTTTTCTGTATCTGTGAGATAAAAAAATTTAAATTTCCAATTTGTTATGACTTGTTATGATTTGTTTAATAGTGTAATAATTTAGTTGTTACTGTTATCGTCTAAACTGAAATAATAGAACTCATTTCTTCAAAAATTGATATATTGACATTTACCATGCAACTTAACCTAACATAACACTGCCGGTTAGGTACTGACGCTTGCGCTAGATGGCGCTAGGAAGGCTGTGCCTAAACGTCAATTGGTATATAAAGCTTGCATTAGACATTATTTTATTATTCCATGGCCAACCGTTATGTAATTTACTTTTTGAACTTACGGTATTTAAAAACCATTGAAAATAAAAAATTTGTTGAACTGGGAAAAGCACTAAAGGAATACTAAACTCGAATAGTTTGCTACTCTTGAACGATGGTCGTAAATCTAGCCCTGCAATGTCGCGCACAAACATGCAAATACAAAAAATAATATTCAAATTATATTTTAAAAATATATATGTTGTCACAATAATTAGTCAAAATTAGAAAACTATATTTGCTTTCAGTTTAAAGCTTCAAGCTTCAAGGATTCAAGTTGCTGATAACAGTTGTTATCAGCAACTTGAATCCGTAACGGCCAACATGGTCAGAATTGCCACGTGGAGCTCCAACGGACTGCTTAATCATAAGCATAACAATAACATTTTCAAATATTAACAAAATCGACATTTTAGTTATGTCCAAACCACACTTCACAGTTGATCTAAAGGTATTCCGTATACTACAATATTCTACTTACAATACTAAACACCCCTGTTGTACCGCACATAGTGTCGCTACAGTAATTATTAGCTGCAAGTGTACGAGTGAATGTTTTGCCGTGGCCTTTTATCGTAAATGCCAGCTACTGTCCACTACGCCATACAATTACTTCTGATGATTATAGGAACTATTTCTAAACTCTTGGAATGAAATTGATTGCAGGAGACGAGAGGAACTCCAAACACTCATACTGGGGATCCAGACCTATTACAACAAAAGGTGGTAATCTTTTGAAATGCATGATAGAAAATAATTACAGCTATCTAACCAATGTTGAGCCTAAATGCTGTCCAACATATCCATGAAAGATTCCTGAGTTTTAGATTTCTTTATAACAAATGCCATACCCACAAGCAACAGCATAGTTGAATCTAGTACAATCTGTCCTTCGACCACTCGTCAGTAATTGTAACATTCAGCACCAGTACATCAAACAAATCGGCATACCCCACGTTGACTTCAAAAAACACCATCTGGGAAGTGTTTCGGAGTTATATTGAAGACAATATAAACCTTATCTACTCTTAAAACAGCACGAAGAGTTGGATATAGCAGCACAGTATTTAACTAGATTGATCCAAGAAGTGGTGTTGGAAGCAACACCTAAGAATAACAAGAAGTATGTGACACCACTAGCATACCGCTCTATTCATGCCAACTAATAACTGATAAACAACGGTCCAGAAACATATGGCAGAAATCGTGTAATTTCGCTGATCAACGCGATTATAGTATAATTAAATGGCCAGAAAATTAACAGCAGCACTTAAGACTCTTCAAGATTCAAAATTCGAGTTACTTTAGCAACTTAACAGCAAATGATAACACACTTTGGAGAGCAACTAAAATATGTAGAAGCCCCAACTTCCAGTACCTCCAATAAGAAAGCCAAATGAGTGAATGGGTTCCCCCCGACGAAGAAATGACAGACGCTTTTGCAGACGATTTAGCTGAAGTTTGTAACCCAACGAAGCAATTACAGACTATTCTGCCAGTGATGCTGAAGACTTCTTAGATGTGCTTCGTTAAATGTCGCTAGCTAAAAATCAGTCCGGCGGAATTTAAGTCCTAAATTAACAAATGAAATAAAACGTTTTAAAGAAATTACACAGGAAAGCAATTGTTTTCTTAACGGTTATATACAACCACATGTTAAGATTTTCTTACTATACAATTACATTGAAATATGCCCAAATAATAATAATTCATAATCCCGGAAAACCATCAGAAGAATCTGCATCGTGTAGGCCAATCAGCGTGTTACCTATACCAGAAAAGTTTTTGAAAGGCTACCAGTTCAAAGAATACAGGAATGCATCGAATTATCAACTGCCCTCCCTATTCATCAGGGTGCATTTCGAGAACGTCTGTCGACAATCCACCAGGTTTATAGAATAGTAAATGACATCACTAAAAGCCTTTAAAAGGATATAGTAATGCTGTATTTCTAGAGGTGTCGCCGGCATTTAATAAAGTGTGGCGTAGTGGACTACTATTTAAACTAATAATAACCATCCTATCCAGTAATTATTACCTCCTCTTGACGTCCTATCACTCCGATAGAAACTTTTTAATTAAACATAATGACGCCCTATCTAATCTTTAAACTGTAAAATCAAGTGTTCCCCAAGGCAGTGTAGTAGGACCCCTTCTGTACTTGATATATGCAAGAGTTATACTCCAAACGAAAAATACCATGATTTCCAGTTTCGTGGACGGTACTACTTTACCGTCAAGAGATATTGATCGTAATATAACTTCTGAATATGTACAAATGCATAAACCTCTTTAGCGATTGGTATGATATATTGCGAACTAAAATGAATCAGTCGAAATCAGTTCAAGTCACATGCACTACCCGAGCTAATACTTGACCAGCCTTAACAATCGATGATGCATCCATACCGGTTAATTGGAATGCCTTGGGTTAAACTTGGACTAACGGTTAACTTGGCATACACATATAAAAACCAACCGAACTCAGCTAGAACTCAAGTGCGACAAATGTATTGGCTTCTTGGTTGAACTTCCAAATTATCAACAAGCAATACACTACTATTATATAAGACCATGCTCAAATCTATCTGGTCATATGGACTCCAATTATGGGAATGTGCTAAATCAACAAGACTAAAAATATTAAAAAGATTTCAATCAAAAATGTTCCAAGCGATATTGGATGCACCCTAGTATGTCAGCAACCAAAATGTTGCAATAAGACTTAAAAGTTCCCCTCGTAACAGAGGAAATACACAGAATGGTTTGCAAATATCACAATAGGCTCATTGGCCATGAAAATGTACTCGTGGAGCAGCTATATATTGATGGTCCATTCAGAAGAAGACTAAACAAGCCCTGGCCAAGTAATTTACTACAACACTATATCAATATCATGGTATATAAAGAGTAAGATCGCTGGATGTTCCCTTACAAATTTAATACTTTTATTTTATTTACTTATTACTCTCAGTGAAGTAGATTGTAAATTGTCAAATAAGTATTACAAAATTATATTTAAAGAATCTATAGTACATCGTCTTTAAAAAAAATAGCTGCAAAGCAAATAACTACCCTTTAGCTAGTTCGCTTCCGAATATAAGTATGGCTTACAATCAGTACACCCGAGAGCCATGTCAGTTGCGATATTTTGAATAAATAATTGTATTGATTTATTGTAAATTAATACACATTTCTTTAAAGCGTCTACTTTCCAGTTTTTATTTAAATATTGTGGTGGATTAATCCAGATGTTGAAATGTTTAGTCTCTTGATTCGTAAAAGAAATGTATAATGTTCCAACTGTTAAATTATTTGAATAAGTCTGCATTATGATTAATTCGAGTAAACTCGTATATATATCTAGATCGATTTCCAGTTCGTGTTATAACACATAGTGTGAAGAGTTGCATTTTGTACACAGAATTTGTAATAGCCTTTACCAATATATATACTATTTATTTTTGAGATAATCCAGTAGATGATATTTCGGGTATTATACATACGCAAATAATCGTACACATATTGGAAATTTTATTTATTATAAAACATCTAATCCTGTTGGTGCATCAATTATAACGCAAGAATTGAGATAAGCAATCATCATAAGCTTCTGTTCCTTTCGAAATAATTACAAGTTGTTTAACAGCAAATGTATACTCCTTGTGGTACCTGATTAACGACCAAAGCATTCATTAACAGTTAGCTATAATTGAATGATGTTTATTTAACGTTTTGGGGAATGTTTATATATTGATTCCACCTTCGCTGTTAAAATACGTATTAGGTGTGCCATGCAATTCAGATCACGGAGTTGGTGTGTTAAAGGAGAAATCACCCGAAATGTGCCGAACTGTTATGATTGTTTGAAGTGCAAATCAATTCCAGAAAACTGGTGGGATAATAATACAGGAACTAAGGATTATTATGTTTACATTTTAATAAAGATTTATTTAAGACATTAATGTTCTAATTATAATTATTTATCAGCTTGCAATCTAGTAAGAACAATATTGTTCTAAGAAATACTTAGCTTTTTTTAATTTGTATTCTTCATGTGAGCTGTCCAGAAATGCTTCGACACGTTTAAAATAGAATTGGGAAAATGCAACAGTGAAAAGGTGTGCAAATATTTAATTATTCGCAATGGTTTCTGAAATAGTAGTAGGTTAGTAGGTACAACGATCAATAAAAATTAACCTAAAGCAAGGATACAGACTTCAAGTTATCAGTACGTATCTAATTACCATTCATTGCCTTGATTCTTAAACTAACACTAAATCATAACTTAAATGTGTTTTTGTTAACTTTGCCGTATAAACTTTATCGGCAGGGCATTCGTAGTTTAATTTTTAATGAAATTGTTTAAAACCTTCATTTGTTTAATAACTTATATATGAATTTAACATACTTCAAGTCACTAAAGTAACGCTTTTAATTAATTTTTTTCACTTGTAATAGAATTTGAATGAACCGCATTTAGGGTTTTATAACCATACCATAAATTGAAATAATCTACCAGTCAATTTAAGCTTAGTTTACGTAGGAGTATAATGTTGCACCATAATTTTAATTCACTCGGTATAGCATATAAAGGCTTCTACTTTAAAACATTATTAGAAGCTGGCGGTAAATCTCTTCGCTATGAATCAACTAAATAGCGAGGATTTGCATTTTTTATAAGGTAAATCATGAAAAATTACTTTATTTAATGTGTTAATGCAAGATTCTGATGATATACTGTTATGAGGCAGTTTTAAATATTGTTTTAATATAATATTCACAACATTCAATGAGTGCTTACATTTTAAATTTCAACCTGGGTGAAGGTAAAGTAAAATAGGTAACGTATGCACGTATTCTGTACCACAAGGATTTAGGTTATCTTTTCCTACTTTAACGTCAGTTTATTCTGATTGTCGCAGAATATAGGCTGCTTGATATTTTCCGACATTTAAGGCTTGGGTTGTCATTTACGTTGTATTTGCTCTCATTTAGACCTATTGTTTCTGGAGGTATTCATAATTATGTCATACTTAAATAATAGGGTCAATATTTAAAAGCGTAAATTGGATGATACAGAAAGACACGAATAATACATCATAAATAATCTAATGAGCTTTTATAGCAAATATTGGTTATATAACTAAAGACGATATTTACAAAATCATAAATTTCCTTTTGTATTCATAACGCATTATTGTTAGGGTAAAGTTAGCCTCGATAAATAATACAATAGCACGAATAATTGTATAATTTGACGAAAAATTGTTGTGAGTATATAAGTGTTGTAAGAGCTAGTGGTATTTTCAATCCTCTGTGACTTAAAAATCAACAAAGAAGCTGCATTTTAGGTGTAATGAATGTACACAAGGATACTTGAAAATGGTACACTTTGCTAATTTAATTATACATTAACTGGTTTAAAACATATCTAGAATGACATTTAGCATGGATACCTTCTGTTCTCCTTAGCCATACCCCAAGAAAATGTTGAGGAATAATCATACAGTAGAAACTGGATTGTCCGGCACTGTATTGTGCGTATCCGTCTAGATAAGCGTTCGCAAAATTCCCAATTTTGCCAGACAAAAATGCATTGAAACCGTTAATCAAAAGAAAATTACTGAATACTGAATATAAAATATGTTGTTGCTATATATTACATATGTATATTATATACATTCTATGTAGTATCCTGTTATACTATATTATTCATCATCATCATTTGACATGGAGCCCACTCGAGGGTCAATCATGTATTACGCCAGGCCCACCCTATGCCAGTAGGTGGGTAGGGATGTAATGGATAGGGTGGGATCAGGTGGGGTATTGCACAACGTTAGCATGTCTGCAATGCATTCCGCAAGACACCGCTGCTGCAACACCGGGTAGTTAGTACACTACGCATCAATGGGGTGTTTGAGTACGTAACCGAGACCGTTATGCTATTATGTATTTGAGCCTAATAACTTTGGTATCAAAGTTTCACATTGTTCTTACGTCACTTCTATCTATTGTTCGAAGGGTACAGATTACACCTATCTTAGTTTCCTAATAGCTATTA
Source organism: Limonius californicus (assembly GCA_014611495.1). NCBI lineage: Eukaryota > Metazoa > Arthropoda > Insecta > Coleoptera > Elateridae > Limonius > Limonius californicus. Next base: position 21,610 of record JABXWE010003386.1, on the reverse strand, counting down.
AACTACTTAGTATTTACTCCCAATCTGCGTCAACTGTTCGTTATGCGATTATGCCTTAGCACCTAATAGCTGTGGTATCGAGTTTTACATTGTTCTTTTCCCTTATCTATCTATTGTCATAAGGTAACAGACTCCCCTATCTTAGTTTCCTAATGATTAATTAACGACTTAATATTTATCACACTAATTACAACTATTTTACCACTGAGTTGGAGGTTCGAATCTCAAGTGTACTTCCTTCTTTTCCCTAACCTTCCCCTCTGCAGTTGACCGCTAGATATTCATCGGTTGCTTTCCCACTGGTGCATATTTCGTTTCTTCTTCTTTGTTTTCCCCTTCCTCACTCTCGTCTTCTTCTTCTTCTCCGTTAGCCTATTCTTGATCGGATTCTTCCGTTAGTGCGTAGGTTTTTCTTGCCTCCCTTTGTATATCGCTAATATACTGTGCCTTACTGCTAATTGTGAAATATTCTGAATTTTGCCTCAACCTGTAACGGTATTTTCGCCGGAGTGTATAATTTGCGTTTCCCTCACTCTTTTTCCAGCATTTTAGGTACTACGCATGTTTGATTGTAGATAGACAGGATTTCCGGTGATTATTCTCTGCGTCTGACAGAAACGAACGTGTTGTTGAATTAGATTTTCTCGTTAAAGTGTGTGTCACTTTGAGTTCTTCTTGATTTTCTGGGGAAATCTTAAGTTATAACGTGATCTATTGTAGATTGTTAGAACTACGTTATTGGCAATTGTGTCGCTTTGTTCAACGTTTCGATTCTATTGAAATTTTGTCGGGTCGATCGGAGTTTTACCGATTGGTGAGTTTATCCTTTGTTTAAGTTATGGCTGTCCTAACATTTCCTTGTATTCGAATTTAGACAACTTGGGGACGGCGAGATTTGCCTGAAGATTTCTGCGCTTTGAATGGTTGTATCTGCTACTTGCGGGAACTAGTATTCGAATTCAATCCAGCCGCCTGCACTGAAAACACGTGCCGGACTCGAGGCTGATCTAGAACGTTCCATTCCAGATTAACCAGGGAAGTGTACATTAATTTTTAATTTCGACGATTTTGGAGTCAATGTAAATACTCTTTGTTTATGTGTATGAATTTGTTTATACTACAAGGTAGATAAAAACTATGTTGTAATTGCACAGGGTGTTTCGAATTACTTTATTGGCATAATACATTGGTATTTTAGCTTGTACAAGTATTAGCGTACATAATCACAATTTCACTTGATATACAGCGTAAGTCAACCGGAGCGGTAATATTGCGTTTTGTTCGGGTTTCACAGCGATCTTTGATTTCTTATCTGCGCTGTAGATCTTGAGAGGCCTTTCATGACTAGAGTGTAGGACGCGGCTTGAGGGCGCTTGCTGTGGAAGAAAAACGCAGTATTTTTACTTTAGCTCAAAGTCATTTATTATTGTGGCTGTATTGAGTGATTGCGTACTGGCAATTGTGTACCGATACAGGTTACGAATACACTTATATTTTAATGTTGCTAATTTGGGGTGTATAAACTACACAGTTATTTTTTTGGCGATATTAAATATTGTTGCTGCAATTGGGCTTATTATTTATTGTTCCTATCATTGTATTCTGAAGTAACAAAATAAGTAAGTAATAAACTGTGGGTCCGACTAACCAATCGATATCTGTGTTAATGGTAGTGTATTTTATTATTAAGTCGGTGGCGCCCTTTCAGGTAATTAACGTACAGTTAATTAATATATTTAATCGAGCAAAGCAGAGAACCGCCCATCTTCGATTGAGGTTCGGGGAGGCTATCATTAACCAATTATTTACTTACTTAGTGTGGAGAATTTCCCTTGGAAATTATTATCAGGTGTCGCAATTGGCAACGTTGCACCTTCACCTGTTGCTCTTATCTTATCAGTCTCGAACCCGCACCTAACCTTTAATCGCCTCCTAATACCCAACTGCTTTCTCGCCTTTAAACGGTGGCGCGTTTGCTCTGAATAGGTTAAACGTTTGATACAGACCTTTACTTTGATCTCAGAGTTGTTTTTCACAAATTTTCACTTGTTTGGCCTCACAAACCTTTATTTTACACAGACACGAAATTTAACACCTGGCTGCTGCACACCGTTCTGGCATTTATAGCAGCTATGTCCATCATTTAAAATTAGGCGAGTCTAAAATATTCAGTTGTCTAAGTACAGTTTTAAAAGCTAAAAAAATAGCAAACAGGATTGCAATTAGTAGTGCAGAAGCAGAAAGAGGTGTTAGCAGTTAGTTTAATGAATGTAATTGTAACAAAATTGAGAACAATTTTAACAGTACATCATGTTGCGGATCTAATGACAATTAATTTATTGGGGAAGCCAATCAACGATGTCAATGCTGTTACATATGTATGTAAAATCTTGGATGAGTAAAAACCATAGATTATCAACTGAACAAAAGTTAGAAAAAGCGCCCAGAAGTTTTCAGTAAATGAAGTAGGCATATGGAGTTTATATTAATTCATATTAAATGTATTGCATCTTATTTTAAATTATTATTATTAAAATATTACTTATTTACATGTTTATTATAATAAATATTTTCTTTTTATACTTTTAATTTCGATTTTACCTTGTCCTTGTTTTTTTTCCTAGCAAGCCGGTTGTTAAATGTTGCCTGCCTTACAGTATGCATCTTTTAATGCTACAACTATAAATATAACTATAAATTTAGAATCAGATACATTAGATTTAACAAAATTCTCGCTTCTAGGGCTTTTATATGGTGTTGACAATTCTTATCTCATTAATTTACAATATTACATAAGGTGTAAACATCACATTGGTTTTCACTACAATCTGTTACATGTGCTATGATAAATCGCTTGTGTCTGTAAAAAATAAAACTCCACACACTGTTCTGCAAACGTTTTTAATTTTTATAATTTCTTGTATTATAATATGTAATATATAATTTTTAAGCCCATATATAGTATTCTAATAGTTACACCTTGATGTGTCTCTTATATGAGGCTTCAACCTATACTAGATGCATAGATGCACAAGAATTTGTACACGCCTGAATTATTGAAGTTCTATAATATTATATAATATAAGTTCTTATAACTTTACTCTTTGCCATCTTAAACAGAAACTGCAGACCAGAGTAGGTCAAATGACACACTGAAAATGCCTGTTTTTATCGGATACAAATCGCTACAAAAGCTTAAACATTAAAAGTCGCTACAAAAGCTTAAACGTTAGAAGTCCTTTAAAACGCTGATAACACAAAAAACGATTAAAATGTTAAATCGCTTTCTGTAACACACACTGCAGGTAAACACACGCACTTTAAAGTAAAACATCCATAGGCTTGTATGCACTACATGTATTTACTTTAAGCATTCTTCGTCAGTGTGGCTTTTCAGATGGATCTGTAAATCTTGCTTCTGTCGACTAGTATAACTGCATAGACTGCATGTGAATGGTTTCTCCTCAGAATGGGTTTTCATATGCTTTTGAAAATTGTACTTCAGCACACATGCATAGCTGCATTTATTACATTTGAATGGTTTTTCTCTGGCATGGCGTTTCATATGCACTTGTAAGCTACTTTTTCGTGCACTTGCAAAACCGCAAGTGCCACACTCGTACGGTTTTTCCCCAGTGTGGGTTGTCACGTGCCTTTCCAAACACTGTTTCCACACGGTTGTATATGGACATAAATTGCACGTGAGCGGTTTATCCTTAGAGTGTGTTTTCATATGCACACCTAAATAACGGTACTTTCCAGTTGCATAACTACATACACTACACTTGAACGGTTTTTCCCCTGTGTGGGTTAACATATGCACTTCAAGATGCCGCTTCCGTGCACTTGTGTAATTGCATGTACTGCACTTTAGCAGTTTTCCTTCAAAGTGGTTTTTCATATGAATTTGTAAACCTTGTTTCCGTCGACTTGCATAACTGCATACACTGCATGTGAATGGTTTCTCCTCAGAATGGGTTTTCATATGCTTTTGAAAATTGTACTTCAGCACACATGCATAGCTGCATTTATTACATTTGAATGGTTTTTCTCTGGCGTGGTGTTTCATATGCACCTGTAAGCTACTTTTTCGTGCACTTGCAAAACCGCAAGTGCCACACTCGTACGGTTTTTCCCCAGTGTGGGTTTTCACGTGCCTTTGTAAACACTGTTTCCACACGGTTGTATATGGACATAAATTGCACGTGAGCGGTTTTTCCTCAGAGTGTGTTTTCATATGCACACCTAAATATCGGTACTTTCCAGTTGCATAACTACATACACTACACTTGAACGGTTTTTCCCCTGTGTGGGTTAACATATGCACTTCAAGCTGCCGCTTCCGTGCACTTGTGTAATTGCATGTACTGCACTTTAGCAGTTTTCCTTCAAAGTGGTTTTTCATATGAATTTGTAAACCTTGTTTCCGTCGATTTGAATAACTGCATACATTACATTTGAATGGTTTTTCCTTAGAATGTGTTTTCATATGCTGTTGAAAATTGTACTTTAGTATACTAGCATAACTACATTCACTACATTTAAACGGTTTCTCTCTAGCGTGGTTTTTTATATGCACTTGTAAATTGCCCTTTTGTGCACTTGCATAATTGCATGTCATGCACTTATACGGTTTTTCTCCAGTATGAGTTTTCATGTGCATTTTTAAAGAGTATTTCCAAGCAGTTGCATAGGCGCATACACTACACTTGAACGATTTTCCTTCATTGTGGATTCTCATATCGCCTTTCAAAATATGCTTCTTTACACTTGCGAAATCACCTGTAAGAGTTTTAACATGTTTATATAAACTAAACTTAAACAATTTTGGTTTTTGTATTGTCTCAAAAAAACTGACCTTGATCATTGTTGACAATCTCAGTTTTTATGTCTAATTCCTCATGTAAACCTTCTAGTTTTATGGTAGTATCATCATAAATACTATCACTTTCTTGTTCGGGAGTTTCTAATTTTATCTGGGAAATATCATCTTGCACTGCAATACATATGCATCTTAATACAGTATGATTGCTTGGCAATAATAAGCCAGCCAACACATGCTACAAATTGATATTACCAAGTTTATAATTTTTGGGATAAGCACATTTACAGAATAATACCAATCTTTAGATGTATATCTATTATTATTAGAAACAATAAATTTTAAATTCCATTTAAAGCATTAATCAACACAAACTTACCATCCGTATGGCAATCAGTTTGAAACATTTCATCTTTGATTTTCTTCCCATGTTGAACATTACATGTGGAATTACTCGTACTTCGCGGCATGACTTCAGATGCTGTTTCTTCAATCATATAGAAAATTAGATGGGTACTTGTGGAGTAAAACCTAAATTGTATCAAACTTGTTACGTTTACTTTGACTAAAATTAGAGAAATAGAATTATAAACGTTACTCATCTATAATAGCTGTGTAAGTGAGCAAAGCAAGTTCATTAATTGACACACATGGCTCATCATATATGTAACATTACACTGCAATCACTTTAGTTTGATAAAACAAACACATATGACATTGTACAGGTTAGTCGATCATTGGTTATTGCACCTATTCTATTCATTGTAATGATACATCTGAACTACTACAAAGCATCTACAGGGATACCAAAAAAAAAATTAATAAAATGCAATGTTTATGCACAAAGAAAATATAGTACACGATGAGAAAATTAAAAAATATGTATTTTAGGAATATCTGCCATTTAAACAACCTAAAAAAGTGTTGTATCTACATTTTTTACATTATATTGATTATAAAAAAGTCGCATACTGGATTACCGGATTTTTTTGGCAATATTTATATTTTTATTTTACTAACTACAGTCTAATATTAACGTAAAACTTAAAATATAACATTTTTTTTTTCAGTTGTGCACTGCACCGACAATGTAACTGTAGACAATCTTCTCGAAAAGCATCAGTATGCAATTGTTTGTGAAAAACGCATTAAGATATGTCGACTCGTAACTCCAACGGTAAAAATCTTATTATTATCAAATGTTTCACCATGCATACCAAACTCGATTATTGAAAATGAATTGAGATTACCTGGGCTGAAGCTATCATCTCCTATTTACCTAATCAAAGCCGGTTTTACAGAAGCAGAGTACTCTCATATAGTTAGTTATAGAAGATATGTTTTCGTATATTCTGAAGAAGGCATGATTATCCCATCCTCCCTTGCTTTTCACTATGAAGAAGATATCTATCGTATTTTCATACAGAAGGATGAAATCAAATGCTTCATCTGCAAAGAATTAGGCCATACATCATCTAAATGTCCAAATCCAGATACCACGTCCAATTATATTTTACCAAACAATTGTTCAACTGAAATCATCCAAGAAGACCCACATAAGACGACTGGGGAAGAGATGGATACTAATTTCCCATCAATCAAACGCCCACGCTCAATCGCAAATACAGAAAATACTCAGTCAACTGGTAAAGCCCCAACAAAGCGATTTCATCCAACGCAAATTCCCTCTGGTGAAGAAGTAGAAGTCAACATGCAATCTCTTACAAGGCAGTCGTTTAAAACAATACCAGAAAAAGAAACTACGTATACCCAGAAATCTACAATAGCTAATAACAAAAAATGTACCGCATTCAAAGAATTATGAACAGGAAAAAGAACCACTTGGGGAACAACTAAAATCTATAGAACAAATTCTCATTGATCAAGCTGATACCCTTCCCGTTAAATTTACACAGTGTACTACACAGTGTTGTTTTCATTTTTTATAATGTATAAGGAAGTTATTGCAAATTATAAGAATTTGATAAATTTTTGGTCATTTAATGCTTGGCCCTGATTAGCTGATTTTGTGTGAGTCGTAGTATCTTTTTGTGTCGGCCTCGGTGGTCTAGTGGTTAGCGCATTTGCCTTTAAATCCGAGGGACGCGGGATCGAACCTAGCTGAGGTCGGCGAGATTTTTCTAGCGGGGAAAAATCTGAAAATGCGCCTTCTGTCGGATAAGAAGTAAAGCCGTAGGTCCCGTGCCACTACGATGTGTGACACGTTAAAAATCACTACTGGAGTTGGAATTACCCCAGATAGGCAAAATTCTTAGCTAGGGTGTACAATGGGCCAAATGTGGCCTAAGTGCATAGGGATGCTTGGAAAACCGCGTCCTAGATCTCGCTCTTTCAAAGCAAGCAAGCAAGCAACTAATTAGTACCCATAGTAACCTTCACGAGTTCTATTTTCATCCAGTTGTTTACATATTGCTTGAGAGAAACAATTTAATTATTTCCCTATCCTTACAACAGCCAAAAACTTTTATTAGAATTAGGTAGGTATAGTTGGATCAAACTTTTAGTAGCGAATGTTAAGTTGTTGACTTAAAGATAAACTGCAAGTGTTAGGGTCGTTGCAGGTAGGCGATCAAGAACGTATTCAGGAAAATTTGTGAATGGATAAATAAATATGTTACACAACCAGAAATGTTTAAAATAATACTTGATTTTTAAGTTACATAATGTACATATTTGACATGCTTTTCTAATATTATTAAACGCAAATCTATATTTTATTTTATTTGTTTAATTTACTCAGACTCGATGTCACTAAATTCTGAGGTATCAGAAGATGAATCAGTTTTCAGATTTGATATCATATTTTGGAGCATACTTCTGTTCAACCTTAACGATGTGTTCCACGCAATTTGTTCAGTGTTTATTAATTTCACAAGCAGCATCTTTGACAAAACCCAGAACGTTGTCCCTTAACAGTCGCAGTGTGAAGGGGGGGGGGGGTCAGCCGCTGGCCCAGGTTGCTTGGTTTGCTCGTTCTCGTGTAATTTTTAATTTTTTTATGACTTTTATCCCTGATACTCTCTGAATCTGGTAATATATATTTGATTAAGATTAAATTCTAAACATCGGCGTAAAAAAATAAAATCCTCGGAGAGGCGCTCCAAGTTACTATTGTACGCCAGCGCTGCAGTCAGATGGTATTCCGTTTTGTGTGATTTAGGCGGAAAATACTGTAGTTTTGTAACTTATGTGAAAACTGCACACGGCCTGGGTGTCAAGCAGTATTAACCAATACAATTCGGAAATAGACTCCGATTGTGACTAGTGCTTACTGAGTCTTGCTCTTGTGTTTTTGCACAGAAAAAATACGTATATTTTACTGCTGTGATGCATATTAGGTATTTCACCTTGAATAGAAAATACTTGATAGATAAGGAGCTAGAAGAAGCTCTTTATAATGATGACTTATACATGGACGATGTAAATACTAATTTAGGAAGTTCTGATTCGGAAGGTGAAGATCCTACTGAGGGGCAAGATTTAGACGTATCGGAGGAGGGCGCGAAATTTGAAAACATTGTAAACAGTAAGTGTTTCTCTAACTAGAAAGAAATAATGATTTTATAAAATATAAGTAGATAAAACTACTTACTTGTATTTTTATTTAGTTGTTCAACCCGCGGCAACTAAAAACAGTGGAACTGATTCAGTTTTTACTTTCATTTCTAAACCATGGTGTTCTTTGGTTTTTGTTGTTTGTTACTTTTCTTGTGCCACAAACTTCTTTTGCTGATGTCATTAAATTGCTTTTTAGTTTCTTCCAGGATTGTTCCGCTGTGTCTTCCTTCATAAATTTTATTGTCAGCTATGGTTTTTCAATTCACAAACATTATTTATTTGTATTACATTTAAATACGTCGTCTTATTCATTTTGCTAATTTACGTGTTTAAATTAATTGAACTAGGGCACCTCTGCATTAAGTAGTGTGTTATCTAACATTTCCATTACTTGCATGCAAGTTTGAATTTGTGTAACCACTTACTTATTTTTCCTAGTAGGTACCCAAGTTTTTTTATATTTAAGACAATTTTCTGATACGTATGTCACTTTATTAAACAGCGTGTCCAAAACAAGAATGGATTTGAAAAACGGTAAGAGATAGACATTTGGTTAAATGAGAAAAATGGTTGAGGATCTCAGGATCTACATTTAAATTCTAGAAATTTAGCCTAGTTTTGAATACAAGCTAAAAAACCCAAAATGCTCAAGTTTGACTTTTGCAGATAATTTGTTTATTATCAGTGATATCCCAAAACGGTTTAAACATTAACAAAGCACTTTTTTAGATACATTTCAAATATCTAATTCAATTTCAAAGTTGTTTCTAAATGGGTAGCCAAGGTGGCACTACTTTGCTTAAGTGTAGAAAACAATAGAAATCGTATGTAAATAACTTTTTGAAATTATTAATTAGTTTTCTGTCTGTTGCAACTCTTTGAAGGCGTTTGTTGCTTGAGAAAGTGTTTAGCTTTTATTTTACTATAGTACTTGATATTGAATACCTTCATTTTAAATTATGTTTATTTAGTTATTTAATGAACTTATATTATTTTTGAATAATATAGGACTTACTGAAGAGCAACCAAACAATCCTAACCATGGAGACGAAGCAATACTACCAGAAGAGAAGTCTTCTATCGACAGTTGTAATATATACAGCTCAGCAAGGTTTTGTGATTTAATCAAGGTAATTACATTTAACTTTTTAATAACTCTATTACAATACTAATGCATGTCTAGACTATTATGGAAATGGAAACTAGAGAAGAATTTCTTCCACCAAGATCGAGAGCTGATTTAACAGCACTTCCTACCAAACAATATTTAGACGAGACAGTAATTCCAATTTTACTTCAGGCTCTGGAATATTTAGCCAAGGAACGTCCACCCGAGCCAATTAATGCTCTGTGTGTGTATTTACTTAAATACAAGTCAAAATTCGAAAAATATTGCAATACTGAACCTCCAGGTATGCAAAAACCAGATGAAAATGAACACAAATAAATTATGCTGTAAATGATTTCCACCAATATTTAAATAAAAAACACACACAATGACAAAGCCTAACATCTTATTTTATATGATTATCTAGGTACCTATTTTATTTATTATCAGAAATATGTACATTATATTGAGGAATATATAAAACATTAGTTTGAAAAAGTTATATAATATCAATATGACAAGCGGAAATCTATTAGAAATGAATTTTAATTCAAGTAAGTAAGTAATAACTTATATATAACTTAACTAAGTATCTTTTATGCAATTATTTAATTAATAACAAGATACATAATAATATAAACAACAAATTTCTGGTATCTAACACATTTTTTTTCTTGTACATAAACCTTCTATTTTATACAGGTAACGAGATTGATTAGGAATGTAATATGAATTTTTTTATGAGGGTTCATAGAATTTAGAGTGTGCATGAAGGTGTTTCAAGGGGAGAATCTGCCTTGTATGCACAGGCACACCGACGACTACCACTGCCATCAGGCAAACATATGTGACCAGTTGGACACTGATTTTTGTAGTACTGACATATATTAGTTAAGCCAAGGCAACGTTCCGGTACTGCCACTAAGCCATATAACTTATTTGTACCACCCAAGGGTACATCCAATGGCGGCAAACGTTGTAAAGAGCGTTTGTCTACTCGTTCAATTTTTTTCCTGCAAACAAAAATTGAAATGCATACTAACAAATTAATGTATTTTTGCTTACACAATCCAGTCTGACCAATAAATATGCTCATCTGTTACGGCGATTCCAAAAGGATACGTGCAATTTTCAGCTATAGTTTGTGTATATTGAGTGTCAATGTCGAGACATTCAATTTTTTTGGTACCTGCATCTGCATAACACAGTCGCTCAGTTTCAAAGTCAATTACCAGTGAATTTGGCAGTTTCACATTATCACCCTGTAAAAATATTGCTCTTCCAGTTCCATCAGCATTCGCCCACTCTATTTTTGGACTTTTTCTGTCCCAGTCTGACCAAAATATTTTCCTAAATTTTGCAAAGTAAAATAAGATTAATGTTACATAAATATTTAAAATGCATATAGGTAGGTCTACCATATTTACAAATAAATTGGTAGTAAATAAACTAAAGAAAATAAGAGTTTTGCATGAGCACGTATCTTAAGCGCATTATTAATGCACCTAAGGCACTTGCTTAATGCCATTAAGGCAATCAAAAAATTAATTGCCAGTGCACACACAGAACCTCACTTCAATTTCAAAAACATGTTTTTTTTTTCATAAAACAATGTTAAGAATTGTAGGTTAGTTAAATAGACATTACAAATTGGAGAAACTACCAGCGATGAACTATATTTTTCGATCAACGCGATAGTTAACTCAACATTATGTTAAAACGTTTTGAAATGTTTTTAATAGTCTTAAGAAGTTAACGTTTTCATTACACATTCTGCTCTGAACATTGATGATATACTTCTTCCTTAATGAAAAAGGCGCCTGCCTGCGATTATTCCAAATTTAACGCTGTTGATTCCCTAAACAAAAGCGGAGCCCCGCAAGACGCGTGCACTTTGTACGGAATCCCGAACCGAAATCCCCATTAAGCTGTTGTTAAATATGTATTAAATATTCAGTTAACTGTTATCTTTTTAAATGTAGTAGTAATAGCATTATTATTGTCCTAACAAAAGCTTTTTATTTTGAGAATGAGCTACACCAGCGGTAGTGGATTGAACAGCAAATTTTATGAACTGGCCATAACATTGGGATTAGAACTCAAAATTGGGTAATATGGTAGGCCTAAAGATAAAATTTAAAAGTCACCTACCCTCTTTGAGGATGAACGGCTATCCCTCTTGGATTTACCAAGCTTGTGTTAAATAACGTGGTTCTCAGTTTTGTTTCAATATTAGCAACTTCAATGGTATCTTTAGTAGAGTCCGTCCAGTAGATGTTTCTAGAAATCCAGTCAATACTCACGCCTTCTGGTGAACCAATATCTACAAAATTATTTTATTTTATGTCAAGAAATTTGTAAAAGTTAAAAAAACATTTTGACTTATTAGAGAACATTTCAACATAATAAATATGAATTAATATTAATATTTCATTGAGGTATTAAAACCTGAGAGTTCTAGATGTAGTGCGTTTCTAAAAACAGGAATACACGTTATTTCATTGCTTACCATTCAAATTAAACAGGAGTTGCAGCCAAAGGCTTGCTATGGAAATGAGTTACATCTAGAGGAAGTGGGGGTAACTTTTTACAAACCCATTTTTGATTTTTTTTTTTGTTTTCTTTACTCTTACATTAGGCAGAGAGAAAAGCACCGTCAAATCGTTAAAATTCAGAATTTGCGATGTCGGCACGCGGCGAAAGAATGAGAAAATTAGGGGGAAAATAAGGAAACCATTTCGACTTGTAAAAGTTCTTCATACTTTTTTCTTTTTGCTGTAACTTACTTTCAATACGGATTCAGGAGGGTCGTATACGGATACCAAAGGTCGGTTGGATGGAAAAAAAGTTTCCCTAGGAAAATAATGGGAAGCAAGAAGTCAATTAAATGTGCACTACAACAATTTCACATTCAGTCGTTGAAGTAAAATATTATTATTCATCATAAGCATTTTCAACAGAACAGTGTCCAAAAACCAGATAAAATTCTTTTGCAAGCCAAGAGTCGCAGTTTGAGGACCCCGGGGTTAAGGTGGCGTTGGAGACGACAAAGGATAGCGCGTAACGGAATATGGATGCTATCCATACCTAAATTCTTTTAGACCGCTTCCTTATGAAAAACGTTTTCGGAAAGTAAAAACTTCTAAAAGAGAAATTTATCATTTTTAAACAGAATTGATTCAATCATAATTAGTGGTTAGGATCTTTTCATGGTTACGTCACATTCAAAGCAAAGCCCACTAGACACATTCTGGTAAGGTGTCCGTGGCAGCGAGCGGGTATAATTTTCGAATTTGACAGTTTCTAGCTTGGCTGTAAATGGACAAATCATGACTAATTTTTCTCATCAAAAAGGACGAAACATGAAAGTTAAAAGCTGGAGGAATATTTTCGAAATGTTACATTTATAACAGACCAAAGCCTTGACATTGTTGTGAAAACCACGTGACAGGAAGTGCGTAACCCGTCACTAGCGAGGGGCGAAAGTTTTTCCTTTAGAGCTCCGTAACTCCATAACTAAGCTACTTGGGAAAAGGAGTTTATGTCGTTACATAGAGTATTCTTAGATCTGCGACGCTGCATAAGTGCGATTCTGATCTAAAATTTTGGAGTATCGTAATAACCTCGAAAATCCGTTTTAAGTAAAGTCGTGTTTTTCGTAAATTATTCTTTCAGATTGTATTGTGTTGTTCTATATGGAACTGTTAGTCTTTCACTTCTCAGCAGAGGCGAAAGTAGGGCGGAATGGTTTGGAATAATGTTGCAGGCAGAATTATAGAACTAGAACACATATTGTATATTAAATATTTAGAAAGCTATTTCTTACCAGTTTATATATTGATTTTGTATTGTCTGAAAAACCAGAAATTTTGAGCTTTGATAGGCTAGAGAGTTGCTATATACTAAACCAGTCGTCAATAACTTTATGGAAAATATCAAAATAATCTATGTCTTCTTAGAATGTGAATTATATTAAACTTGCAAAAGTCATTAGGGGTGGTTTGAACTATTAAGAGATACGTACTGTCATGAAGAATATAAATACTGAATAATTTTAATGATTTAAGGTATTTATATACAAGCGAAATAATTCTGAAAATATTTACCATTTACAATGAAGTCTGTAACATTGCTTCCATTATATGCTGAACTTTTTATAACTCGACTGGAAATATCACTCCAATAAACTCTTCCAGCTAAACAATCAATATCCAAACCCACTGCTGTTTGGAACTCATTAATGTGGGTAAGTTTAGCCAAGTTTTTTTTGGAAGCATCAAATGGAATTCGAAGAGTCGCTTTTCCTTGATTTAGCAATAGGAAGTTGCCTTCATGTTTGGGGCTTTCTCTACAGATGGTACCATTGCCTACAAATCCTGGTTGGCATTGGCAAATGTATTTACGCTCCGAGTTGGTTATGCACACAGCACGGGGGTCACATACGTATGGATCAACATGGCAGTTTCTTTCAACATAGCACGCAAGTCCGTCTCCATAAAAGCCCTCATTACATACACACTGATAAGTACCTTGTTGTTGGTCATATTCACAACTAGCATGAAGAGCGCAGTTATTAAGAATGTTACATCCCACAGGCCTTAGTCTACATTCTGTTATTCCATCGCCTACATAGTCGGACTTACAAGTACAGTAGTAAGTTTGATATTCATCATCATATAGGCATTCTGCGTTTTCCGTACAAGTGCCTCCACCACAGGTACCTGCTAGCTGTATGCATTGTTGCTGTGAGTCTCGAACTAAACCTTCTTTGCATACACACTCATAACCCTGAGATGAACTTGTGTATAGGCAGTCTTCATTGGGAGGGCAATCTTCATTTGAAGAGCAGCGGGCTGTAGATTGACAAAACAGGAAAGGGATCTTTTTAGCAATAATCTATTAAAATGTATTGTTGATGGAATTATTAAAATCCCTATATTTGAGATTCTTAGTGGACAAGACAATATTTTGATTATTTATGAGAATAATCCTGAAAGAATAGTGTAAAACGTAACCAATATGTTTACCTACTTGTGTAAAAAGAGGACTACATTTTCTTTTTCAAAGAAAAAAATTGCTGCTATTCTAACAAGATTTTTCATTCTTGTCTCAACCAAGTAATTAAATACTACTGTTAAATATGTTTTAGATATGTGCTATTAAATGCTCAAGCATAACAAGTAATTCCGGAACACAAGTTAAAAAGGACCTGAAAAACAATCTAATGTCTGATATGCTATGATATGTAGTTTGAGAAACTTGATGCAACTACAAACTACCTTTTAGAAATCTGGGAGAGCCGTATAGAGGATGTTTCAGTTTTAATCTTGTATATTTAGGGAGAATACTCTCCTGGTCACTCGGAGAAATATGACATATATGCCTCTCACTTACTTCCTAAGAAAGATACAGGGTGTCAAATATTACCGAAGCCAATCATTGATGCATTATATCTTCTAGGAAAATGGAGTAAATCAAATAAAATGCTGTATGCACACCTTCCATATTTCAAAAAAAAAGGCAAGCCACGGGATTTTTAAATTTTATCCACTTTTTAAAAATCCCCATTCAATTTGGAATAAGATGCGCTTTTACAGATCGTAGATTAAGGTCCTAGTTTTAGTTTTCAAAAGCATGCAAACCAGCTATGGGTCAAAAAGTATTTACAGTTGGTCATGGAAATACTAAAACAATTGTTTGAATATGATTTGTAGCTGTTCGGGTACTTTAAGTTTAAGTTCGAAAGTGGTTATACCAAATCTACCCGGAGCACTGGATAGGTCGGACACCGAACGCCAATTTTGCTGAGCTAATTCCTTATGTAGGACCGATACCCGGCCGCAGCGGTTGCCAGATTTAAACCCATTAGATTTCTTTATTTGGGGATATGTTAAAGAAAACGTTTAGAGCACGTCCGTTGCAACCCGCGATTAATTGTTCTAAGAATAGAAAAAACCTGCAATGAGCTCAATCGAAACCAAGAAATGTTGGAAAATGTCATAAATTCATTAGTTCGACGTTGCCAAAAATGGTGGATTGCACTTTTGAGCATCTTTTTAATCTTTTTGTTTCTTTTTTCTTATTTTACAATAAATATTTTTTTTAAGATCAGAGTTATTTTGTTTTGCTTAGCTAATATCTCTGAAACTAGAACTTTAATCTAAGATCTGTAAAAGTGCATCTTATTCCAAAAAGAATGGGGATTTTGAAATAGGGGAAAAAATGGAAAAAACGCAATGGAGTACCTTTTTTCTTGAAATAAATTCGTTACTTAACGCATTTGAAGGAATATAACTTAAAAAAGTAGCCCTACACAAGGTTTTGCTCCATTTTCCTAGAAGATATAATGAAAAAATGATTTGCTTTTGCGTACTTTTACACCATGTATCATTTTTAGGAAGCAAGTAGAGGCGTATGAATCAGAATGACTAGGAGAGTATTTTCCAAAGTAGGTATTTAGCATTAAAACTGAAACACCTAGTATAGGAACTAATCGATACAAGAAACTCAATTAAAGGAACTTGTAACATATTACATAATGTCATCCACATGGTGAGAAGATGGGAAAATATAATATGACATGAAACAAGTGGTATAATAACATCAGAAGGTTTTTGAGAAAAAAATAAATAATAATGGGTGAAAGACATTGTTTTTCTGAATTACAAATCAAAATCATAATAGAAAATATATTATTTAACATAAATATAGTTTTAAATCAGAATTCCTCCTGAGTTGGAACTATAATAGATTATGAAGAGTATACATAGTCTGCATGAAAAATAATATGAGAAGCAAGATTTGAAGGCAGAGCCTAAATGAACATGGAACACAGACTATCAATAGTAGAAAGCAAAATTTAAAAGCAAAGACCTTGATATTAAAAATGCATAGAAATATTGCAGGTGGAGTAATAAGAAATAAATATTAGGAAATAGTCCGTATTGGGCAATGAGAAACAACTTTGGAGAGAATATGGAGAAGGTTTATCAAAGTCGACTATACAGGGTGTTCGGTTCACCGACGTATATCGGAGAGGAGGTGGTAGATGAGTCGATATGGAACTTATTTAATCAAAAATACCCTTGTACAAAGTGTCACGGTTTCCGAGATAAAGCCAACTTAGTGATTTAACTAAATTAGACGATTTTTGCTACTACCAATTTTAATTAGACATTATTGCAACTTTTTAATTCGTTGTAACTTTTATTTTAATAATCTTTGATATCTATTTCAACAAATAAAATCATTCCATACTCTCCACATGTGATAAAAAAAATCTGGAGTCGGCTAAAGTTCAAAAATGTATTCTTTTGATATCAAACTTTGATTTAGTAAGCCACGTATAAAAAGCAATTACAAAACAAGATACGTTCAGATATGTTTAAAAACTTCCAGGATGGTCTGCCCTTTCTATTGATGTATCACACTCTAATTATTAACTGCAAATTTTCGAAATAAAAAGGCATTTGAAGACAAAGCGACAAAAATTTTTAATAAAATTAATTTTTGTAACAAAATGCAGAAATTAATGAAATATTTATTTACTAATTTTCGTTCTCGAAATGTGCACCACCGTTTCTAATACAAGACCGAGTTCTTCGGCGCATACCGGTAGTGGTTACACATAACCTCATTTCCTGTCGCATTGTTACAGCTGCCTCAGTAATTCTTGTAACAAGATGATTTCTTCACTATAAACCAAATCTCTCATACGTCCCCACACATAATAATAGACGGGGGTTAAATCTGGTGATCGGGCTGGCCACAATATTGGCCCATTTCGCCTTATCCATTTATTAGGAAATCGATCATTTAAAAAATCCCTAACAGCAATCCCATAATGCGCAGGACATCCATCATTTTGAAATATTACTTGTTGTCTTATATCTAGTGGTATTTCTTCCAAAATATCTGGTAGGTTGTGGGTCAAAAATTCTAAGTAGTTTTCACTATTTAAATGGTCTGGCAAAAAAGATGGACCAATTAGGACTCGACCTATTAGGTACATGTGCCCACACATTTACGCTGAATTTACGTTGAAATGAAATTTGCTTTTTTATATGGGGATTCTCTTCTGCCCAGTAATGCTGATTGTGAAAATTAGTTATGCCTTCACACGAAAATTTAGATTCATCCGTCCACAAAATGCTGCGTAGAAACCTTTCGCCTTCTATGGTGACATTCAAAATAAATCGACAAAAATTATTTCTACGAATTGGATCACCTTCCTCAAGCCCTTGTACAAGTTTGTAATGATAAGGATACCTTCCTTCAGAATGTATAACTGACCATACCTTCCATATCGACATATTGAGTTCTCGAGCAACTTTTCTTGTATTGTTAGTGGGATCTGCATCAAATGCATTCAAAATTCGTTCATCTTCTTCAGGGCGATGTCTTTGATTATTGGTTCTAGGTTCTACGTGATGCAGGTTACCAGTTTCACGAATTCTACGATATGTACTAGCGAACACGGACAAGTGAGGTAGTCTTTTTTCAGGATATATTTTACGATAGAGACGTTGAGCAGCAGCTGCGCTGCCGTCGGCCTTCCCATACACGAATAAGTATCAGCATACTCAATATTAGAGTAAGTAGCCATCACAACATAATAGTTCAACAAATGAAGATCAAGATAATTCTTAGTAAGTGGTTTAACAAAGTCAATTCAACTGGAACTCAATGCAGCACAACCAAGTTACAACACATGAAATTACAAACAGTTTGAAAAACATGGAGATTAAAACAACTGATATTATTTACTAGTATATTAAAGAACTAGTTTCATAAGGCCTTTTCTTAACGCACGAGTCCAAGTTTGAAAAACGAGACGCGAAGCGTCGAGTTTTTCAACAGACGAGTGCGACAAGTGGTCTTATGAAATGTGTTCTTTATACTATTTTTTCTATTGAGAAAGTTTAAGAGTATTTTAAATAAATTTATGTAGAAAATTTTACGTCAAATCGATTACTAGGGAGTTTTTATAAACACTTATGGCAGCACTGACAGGTGGCTGAAACTGACATTTCAAACTTTCAAATTCAAATCGAACTACCAACATCGAAAAAAAAACAAATTAAAAACAGTACGATTATAGGCCTCCTTAACGTACTGTTTTTAAGCTAAAACAGTGCGCTTAGAACGGCTTTATAAAAACCGAAATAGAAAAAATTGTTTTCCTACGTTTTTTATTTTACGGCCTTGCTTTAGACTTTGACATTTTAAATGCCTAATTTTTAGATCTAGCTTTGAGCATATTTTGCAATTTTTATCATCTAAAATCCGTCCTTTAGTTATGACTAAGATGCATGGAAACTAAACTCCACCCCTTCGTATGGTGTCACTCGAGTTTGGTATGGGCGTAACGAAATGTTGGCCGCTAGATGGTAGCAGCGTCGTTCGCGTACCTTAAAACGTGAAATTTAACGCGTTTAGTAAACAAACTGTATGTATCTCTGTTTAACTCACTGTTTTTAAGATAATGCTTCCTTTCCGCACACCATCGTGTGAATTTTACCCCACATTCTTTAGACCCAGTGGTAGTTAAGCAGTAAGAATTTGGCCGACATCTAACCAGTAGGGTAAGTTGTATTGAAAGATGCAAAAATGCCGTCGAGTACATTTATCCTAGGGATAACTTATACCGTCTGACAGCTGTCGGACGCTTTTATCAGAACATTGAAAGACCGGCCCTTAGAGAACTAAGCTTAGTTCCAGCTTATCTCTCTTTAAAGAGGTGGGAATGCAAAATAGATGTTAACAAGGGTATACATTGGAATAATAATGAATCCTCTAGTATCAAAACCCCTTAAATCCACTTTTGGTGTAAAATGAGTTAGATACGCCAAAATTTTCTTCATAAAATGGCCTACGGATGTAGATATTCGAATGGTTGCAAAACCCACCTAATCCCTTGTAAATGTACTTTAAAAAGTGGCTTCAGATTCAAACGCCACTAAATCCATTTGAGTTTACTTTCAAACACCACTAAATCCACAATAGCAATCAGACAACGCTAACGTGAACATGTGACGGCAGTGCTGTACAAGGTTTTATGTAATGTTAGACCTGCCATTGTACTGAGAGCAGCTGCTTGTGCCAATTTTGTTGTGATTTTCAATGTTAATTCTTTAGTGAGTGTTAATAAAATAAAATAATGTCGGATATTGGACAAAAACTTGCAGTTGTAAGTCCAGATAAAGATAGAAAGCGAAAGCATAACCCAGATCTTTGGAAAAGGCATGTACAAATGTCCAGTCGGTAATGATCCATGATGTTCATTATTTTTAATAAAGATTTTGAGTGATCCTTTTTTTATTTATAGGTATGTAGCTTCAGATTTACCACAATACCCGAAATGCACACATTATACCAAATCATACAAATGCAGCACGTTAACTATGATGGATGTTAAACAGTTTCATAATAACTTTTATAAAAATCAGACTAAGGTTAACCAAGACAACTTGCTCCTGCAGTTCAAGTAAGAGAGAGCTATTTCCGTACGATTTTTAATACTTACTTCAATATAGGTTTTGGCTCTCCACGGACAGATGTTTGTTCAAAATGTTTGGAACTTGGAGAGAAACTGAAAGAAAAAGATGCTTCTAACAAACAAAAATTCCTAACCGAATTTCAAATACACAAACTTAAAGGGAAAGCTTTTTTGCAGCATTAAGGGAGAAAAGAGACGATTTACTAACCATAAGTTTTGATTGTCAGAAGAACCAAAAATACCCGACCAAAGTGTGTATTATAGTAGGCAAGTATACATCTACAACTTTACAGCAGTCACAGGGGATTCTCATGCTTCATTAACACCAGAAAATGTGCGAATTTTTGCGTGGACAGAAGAAAAATATCCCAAGGGATCAAACGAGATAGCAAGCGCAGTTTTCTTTGCATTAAACAATAGCAACCTCGATGGTATTACAACAGTACGACTTGTGACTGACGGCTGCGGAGGCCAGAATAAGAATACCACAATGATAGCAATGTGCTTAAAATGGTTAAGTACTTCGTCAGTTCAAGAAATGGAATTGATCTTTCCGGTTGTTGACCATTCATATATTCCTCCAGACCGAGTATTTGCTCGCATTGAAAAAGTAATAAGAAGAAAGGAGCAAATAGTAGAACCTAATGAATACCTTTGAGATATTTAAGCAACACGGAACCGTAGTTGAACTAGGCAAAGATGTGCCTGTTATGGACTGGAAATCTGCAACTCAAGAATTTTTATAAAACTGCCGGGCAATTGGCATTTCAAATTTAATATGTCGAAAAGGTATATTTTGAAGTGAGGAAAGAGTAACACTCTAAGCACAAGAGGACAACAAAGTTACAAGTCCGACCTGGGGACATATAAATCCGTATGCAAACGGGAAAAATGTTTGAATGCACTAAATCCACTTCCATTACAAACCGGAATACCGCCAAAAATCAAAAGGCTTGAAGATGTGGCATCGCTCCTAACAAAACATTATGGAGCGGAATGGAAAGATTTGGCAAAATTGGAATTATTACAAACAAGTTTTAGAGCAGTACCTTGAAGATAACGTAGTTGAGCAAAATAATGAGGAAGATGATGAACTGGAAATTAATGATCTGTGTGAAATGGTAGAAGATGTTGCAGACCTAATAGTTTAATGATAATAATTATAATTTAAAAACGAATAGGTACAATAATTATTATTGTACCTATTCGTTTTTAATTTACATGATTGCTTTGTTTACTTTTCTTAATAAAAGTTTTGTGTTTCTTTCTTTGATGCCTTTTTTAAATTTTTGTTTCGAGGCAAACCCCACTAAATCCACTATCCAATTTCAAACGCCACTAACTCCACAATTATTTTCAAAATTGTGGGTTTATTATAAACAAATATGTTGTGTATGTTGCAATATATTGACCAGGTATACACTATTCACGATTGATTTGCCATCCAGTAGGCTGTTTTTTTTTCTTAAGTTGCCTTTCTTAAATATTATTTGATTGATTTCTAGCAATGTCAAAATGAAATTGCCCTGTTGCCAGCTCTAGAGTCCCCTACTTTTCTAAAATAATCTAGTAAGTTTAGAATTAATAAAACACATAATATATT
>JABXWE010003381.1:0-17223 GCA_014611495.1 Limonius californicus | reverse complement strand
TAATACTTTGAAAAATACTTTTTGATTGATACATTTTTGAAGTAAATAAAAATAAACATGTGAATAAAAGGAAGACATTTGATTACAATATTTTTGTAAGCAAAAGCGACCACTTGCGTAGTAGGGGTGACACTGAATGTTATAGAAGCTCAGTATATTGCGAAAATGTTAGTCAACACACGAATCAATGTCAAAATATCCGAGTTTAACAAGTTTATTTAAAAATATTTTATTTTGTTAACATAAACCATTCTGTTACAGTTTTTTTAAGTTAACCTCCTAATTATTTATTTTAAAAATATAAGCACCAGAGTAATAACTTTATAAAAAATTATATTTTAAAAATACTTTTTGATCAACAAAATTTTAAACGTAAATAAATATGCGCAAAAGCTTCCACTTGCTCAAAAATTGTGACATTGAATCATATATAAGCTCAATATGTTGCGGAAATGTTAATCAACACACAAATCGATGTCAAAATATCCTCGTTTAACAAGTTTATGTAATGTTTTTGTTAACATAAACAATTTCTGCAGTTTTCTTAAGTTAATAACGAAATATTTTCTTCTTAAGATTTATTTAAAAAACATAACTACAAACATAATAACTTTTAGTTAAAAAAGTAATATTTTGAAAAATACTTTCTTGTCGATAAATTTTTAATCTAAATGAAAATAAATATGTGAACTGAAGGCAGACATTTTATTACAATAGTTTTGTAAGCAAAAGCTTCCACTTGTTCAGAAGAGGTGGCGCTGGATCTCATATGAGCCCAATATATTATGGACACTTTAGTCAATACACGATTTGATGTCAAAATGCCCGAATTTAACAAGTTTAAATAAACATTATTTTATTTTGTTAACATAAAAATTTTTTTCAGATTTTCATGTTAATCTATCTATCTATCTAAATATTTTTGTAAGCAAAAGCATCCACTTGCTTAGGCGGTGTGGCGCTGAATCTCATATAAACTCAATATATTGCGAAAATGTTAGTCAACACACGAATCTATGTCAAAATATCACAGTTCAAACACACAAATTAGGAAATTTAAGGTTGAACTGAGTTATTTGATTGCAACAACTGTAAGTGTAATTTATTATTATATTATTGAAATCATATATTTATAGCTAGTGTCAATAGCGATAACGCAATGCAACTTTAATCTTGTTAATTAAATAGTATGTATTAAAAATGTTTGATAAAAATATATTAAGAAACTTTACTTTCTAAAATTGCCCAAACTGGGCTTCGTATTCGATTTTAATTTATAAAACATAGTCTGAATGGTTGTTAAAACAAAATTCTTGGTATTTTAATCATTAATTTGACTGTTACCATCAGTGATATACAGTTGGCATCTGAAAGATTTATGATTTTTAAATAATATGATGGGCCAATCAATCACAGGCTGCTTGGCTCAAATAGAGATTTTGCAGTAATGTCACTGCTTTGCATAACACCCTGTATATCTCAGACTTTTCGTACAAATCGTAAGTGACCCTTCTCCATAGCTTGGTACTAATATATTTACTTTTTCAAAGATAACACTTTGTATAAGTTTGCTTTACAGCATAACCTTGTCTCCTAAATTATTTTAGGAACTTAACCAACATTTTGAGAATTTTTGAATGCTTCCGGTTCCCATTCAGAAGCTATCATACTTACTGTAAGATCTGAATTCATATGAACACGTTGTTGGAAGCTGTTGATTCAGCAAACACCATTATTCCGTTATGGAATGCCCTTTGTTGTACACATAATTTGTCTATGTAAGCTGTCGGTCCCAGTTGTCCTATCACGAACGTTAAGGCCATTGGAAAAAATTTTCGTATATGTATTGGGTAGCAAAATATATTTTAGGTATTAACAAAGAGCAGTAGAAGAGTAATATACTAACAAGCTAATAATTATTACTTACCCTTTTATGTTTTATAAAATTTAACATACCTTGCTCAAATTCATAACCATATCCTGAATGGGACAACTATTTTAACAATATCAAATCACAATATTTATCAAAATAATATTCTTATTTACAATGCGGTACAACTAACCTTCGAGAGTTGAATGGATATCTATGTATCAGAATATGTTCTTCTATTCCAAGAGACATTGCATAGGCCAAACTGATCTTGGTTTTTCTAAAATAACAGAAGTTATCAAAATTCGATCCGCATTTGTATAATCAGTTACTTAGATACAAAAAAGTGTGTATTTGATTATTTCCTCGCCTGGAGCTTCTTAAACAGGATGGCCCTCCTTTTCCCTCGACACGTGGTTGTACCACTGAAGTAGAATACCGTGCCTGGCGCTCTTATGAACGAAATACAGGTTATTAATTTACACTTAATTATGTATAGCAAACATTTATAGTCAGTAAACAACTACGTAATCGTTCGTGGAACTATGCAAATTTCGTTGGGCAAGAGCGCTTAACATTTATTTGTAAATTTGGAAAAACTTATTTATACACAAACGTTATAAAAATAATAGCAATTATTGATGCAACCAAGGACGTGTCAACGAATAAATAAGTTATTATAATGCATTTTTTCTTTGTTTACAGGCACTCTAAATATTATATGCAGTGGCATGCATTACGGATGGCCTTCTCCATCTCTCCCTAAGCTTCTCCATGAAGACTCCCATATACCATTGAGCAACGACCAAGGTTCCTGGATCGCCGTTATGCTTTCAGTAGGAGCTGTAGGTGGTTCCATCCTAGGAGGCATGCTCTTGGACAGAATCGGCAGAAAAAATGTTGTTCTGTTTTCGTCTCTACCATTCTTCGCATCATGGCTCATGTTGGCCTTCGCCAAATCGTTTAATGTCTTAATTGCTGGAAGGTTCATGGCTGGGATATCCGATGGGCTGATATTTTGCGCCATTCCCATGTACTTGGGCGAAATAGCTGATCCGAAAATTAGAGGCCTGTTTGGATCCGGCGTCTCCGTTGCTTTCATTTTTGGAATTTTGCTGATGAACGTGATGGGGTCCTACTTGAGCATCAGTATTGCAGCTTTAATTTCTTCAGCAATACCAGTCTTGTTACTCCTAACCTTCTGTTTCATTCCTGAAAGTCCATATTTTCTGATCATGAAAGGCAACTTGGAGCAAGCCAGAAGAAGCTTGATCATCTTCAAAGGAAGTGATGATATTGAACCAGAACTGGAGAGACTCACCAAGGCAGTTGAAGAACAAAACAAAAATACCGGAAAAGTATTGGATTTATTCACTGTTAAGAGCAATAGGAAGGCTCTGTATATAACAATGGCGACTCGTGGGGCCCAACAATTGAGCGGTTCAACAGCCATCACGTTCTATGCTCAAATTATTTTTAAGGAAGCTGGAGATAGCCTTTCTCCAAGTACCGGATCCATCATTTTCTTCGGAATCTTGCTGATAATTTCGGCGTTTTCTTCAGTGATTGTTGACATAGCTGGAAGAAGACCGTTGATGATTATATCTATAATCGGAACCGGTTTGGTTTTGCTAATAGAAGGCTGCTATTTTTACATTCAAAATTTAACGGACATTGATACAACGGACTTCGCGATAGTGCCTATAGTCGCTCTTATAGTTTTCGTGATTGTTTTTAGCATAGGAATGCAAACCATCCCAGTTTTATTGCTAGGCGAAATTTTCCCAACCAACGTGAAAGCCTTCGCCGTAAGCTTTTCCGATATTTACACAGCAGCGATTACCATAATGGTCTCCAAGTTCTTCCAATTTACGAAGGATGAGTATGGAATGCACGTGCCATTCTTCTTCTTCGCTCTTTGTTGCGCGTTAGCTCTTATCTTTATCATATTCTGCGTACCTGAAACCAAGGGAAAAACGTTAGAAGAAATTCAACAAGAACTGAAAGGCGAGAAGGTGAAGGATGAAATACCCCTAGAATTACCCGAAAAGTTTAGGAAGATCGAAACCGCTTAGATCATAGGAAAATATTATTTAATAATTTAATAATTATTGTATTTAATGGATTGTATGTAACCGATAAACTGACTTTTCAGTTGTTTCAATATGTTTATTATTAGGTTAACATCTTGTTTGACATATTTTTAAGCAAGACTGATAGGTTAAGTGTAGGCTTAAGCGCCGTCGTGACAATTTTTTACCATAATTTTTTATTGTTTTTGTCAGTATTCGTGTTGTTTAGCTTTACTAGTTGTGTAGTATAGAGCACACCTACAATGACATGTAAAATAGTAAATAAACATTTACATTATTTATCTTATTTGCTTGTTGGATTCAGTGGCCTTATATCCTTTCCAGTAACTGAAACAATAGGTAGCAAATGGAATTTAAGTAACGAGAGTGATATTTTTGGCACTTCTAGTATAAATTTAATACGGCAAACTAGCCCGTGTTTCTGCTATCAACATTCTTACTATTAAAAAGCAACCATGATGGAAATTAAAAGTTTTATTTACAATGTTACAAAAGGGCTTCCCATATTTCAGTATTTAGCTGCGTTTTCAGGTATGTATTGTACTTATGTTACTGCCTTTAATTTGTTACATCTATGCTCAAATCCATCGTAATTTCAATGAAATAACTTTCATGTGAAAGTTTAAAAAATCTCTAAATATTTTTAAATTTTTTGTCATCAACTTGTTTGTGACGTCATACGCTTTTAAAATATGACGTCATTAATTTTTCTCAGTAGGGACTTCTATATTTTTCAATATATGTGAAAGGGCATCTTATTTTTGCTAGAAACGTATATTGTTGTAAGCTAGTCATAAGAGAAAAATCCACTTCAGTAGAACCACAACAATGTTTATTTACTTTAAGATAAATTTAGCTTGACAATAAAATTATCGCAATAAATCTTCAGAATCTACGTAGTGTTTGAGAATGCCAAGAATGAGAAACAAATACATCTTACATTAAATACAAAGCTTATTCGAAAATGAATAACCGATCGGCAGTAAAACGTAAATGGAGGAAACGGTGATAGAGTCACTCGGACTAAGTCGTGGATAGAGAATGAAAATTACCCAATTAAATTGATCAATGAGTTGCACAGGGCGAGCCGCTGCTTGCTGTTGGGCGTTATCGTGCACTTCGAAGGTAACAATCTTCTTGCTTCTGAATCGCCCTTTTCAACTTTCGTAAGGTCTCACCATACACGTCTGCATTAATTGTCGTACCACGTTCTTGGAAATACATCTTTCCTATGTGGAGGGCATTCCGTCACCTTCAGAAGCGCCCTGTAGTGTTAAAGGCTCCTCCGAGAGTTGCACACAGTACCCTACGTGAAATTTGAAAAACATTAGCGGCCGTCTCCGAAATCGTGAAACACATTGTCGTGCTGACAGAATGAATTCCATTTCGTTCCCTCACCATCCATGTTTGCAAGTCGTGAATAAAAGATGGTTAAAAAATCCCATTTAAATTTATCGGTGAACGCACAGGGCGAGCAGCGTACAAAAGCACGACTTCGAAAGTCCTCAATCTTCACCTTTTGCTCTAAATCGCCCTTCTCAAATTTCTTAAGGTCTGACCACATCTGTCTGCATTAATTATTGCCTCACGTTCTTAAAAATTAATCAGCAATACAGCTTTCCTATTTGGAGGGAATTCGCCACCTGCGGACGCGCCCTCTATGGGTTACAAGTTCCCGCAAGGGTTTCATGCAGTAACTTACGTTAAATGTGAGGAAAAGAAGTCGCAATTTCGGAAATCGTGAAACAAATTGCGTGGTCAGCAACAGAAGGATTCCCATGTCCTTCCCCATCATGCACGGTTGCAAGTCGGGGATAGAGAATGGTTTAAAAACCCCATTTAAATTGATCAACGACCACACAGAGAGAGCAGCTGTTTGCGGTCAGGCGTAATAATGCAAAAGCACGACTTCGAAAGACAGCAATCTTCGTATTTTGTTCTGAATCACCCTTTTCAACTTTCTTAAGGTCTTACCATACACATCTGCATTCGTTGTCGTACCACGTTCATGGAAATTAATCAACAATACATCTTTTGCGCCCCGAAAAGCAGTAACTCTAAATTTCCGGTTCTCGAATATTTACTTGAACTTTTACGTTCGGGGATGGAACGAAAACATACATACATACCTGAGAACTAAGATATGAGATAACAAAAAAAGGTACAAACAAATGCAAAACGATGTAAACGACTCAGTTAAAGAAGTTAGGACGGGAGAGCCAAGGTGTTTGCGTCTTAAGGCCGCTAATGCCTTGCATTGCAGAGGACATGTTCAGAAGTTTCCTCTTGCTCTTGACATTTCCTACGCTGGTTGTTTAACAGTATCCCTATAGTGTGGAGATGACTGTTCAGGTGTCCGTAGCCTGTAAAGAGGCCCGTTATTATCCTAATTTGTCTTCTGCTTAGATTTAGAATATATTCTACCGATTTAGGCGAAGGGCTCTTGATGAAGGCTCTAGGCTGTCTGGGTGTGAGTCTGAAGGTCCAAGAATGCTGAAATTGCGTATTTGCGTGATTCCAGATCTTGTGCTTCACATGTTTGGGGCTATTCCAAAAGGGCCTACTAAAGGTTCAGAGGCCCCAGCCACAGCTAGGGCATCAGCTTCCTCACTGCCACTTATTCTACTATGGTGAAATAGATAGGGAACTGGACCATGCAACCAGTACACATCAAAATCTGGTATATGTCTATAGTATAATACTATTCATGATGAATGAAACTTACAGCAACTATTAAATAAACGAAGAACACAACTAGACACAAAGGTACTGAAAATAAATGGAAATAAAATCGAAGTCATGACCATAGCCAAAAGACAAGAACACCAAAGAGAAGACTTAAGAATAAAACTAAACGGTTTATAACTAGAACAATTTCAAACTACGAATACTTGGGAAAAACTGTTGCCAGGGACGCTAATATAGATAAAGAAACATTAAACCGAGTAGCAAAACAAGCAAAGTGCACTACCAAATCAATCATACGGTAGTACGGAAAAGAGAAATCAGTAACAAGGCGAAATTACATCTTTGCAAAACAAGCTATACCCCAGCACTTACATATGAAGTTGAAAGCTGGACCATGATAGATAAACACAAATCGAAAAATAACAGCAACGAAGATGCGATACCTGAGGAAGATACAAGGAAAGACAAGACGAGACAGAATTAGCAATTAGGTAAAAGAGAACAACAAGACCAAGAACCTTACATATGAACTTGAAAGCTGGACCATGATAGATAAACACATATCGAAAAATAACAGCAATGGAGACGCGATACATGAGGAAGATACAAGGAAAGACAAGGCGAGACAGAACCAGCAAGTAGGTAAAAGAGAACAACAAGACCAAGAACCTTACATTTGAACTTGAAAGCTAGGCCATGATAGATAAACACATATCGAAAAGTAACAGCAACGGAGATGCGATACCTGAGGAAGATACAAGGAAAGACAAGGCGAGACAGAACCAGCAATTAGGTAAGGGAGAACAACAAGACCATGAACCTTACATATGAAGTAGAAAGTTGGACCTTGATAGATAAACACAAATCGAAAAATAACAGCAATGGAGACGCGATACATGAGGAAGATACAAGGAAAGACAAGGCGAGACAGAACCAGCAAGTAGGTAAAAGAGAACAACAAGACCAAGAACCTTACATTTGAACTTGAAAGCTAGGCCATGATAGATAAACACATATCGAAAAGTAACAGCAACGGAGATGCGATACCTGAGGAAGATACAAGGAAAGACAAGGCGAGACAGAACCAGCAATTAGGTAAGGGAGAACAACAAGACCATGAACCTTACATATGAAGTAGAAAGTTGGACCTTGATAGATAAACACAAATCGA
Source organism: Limonius californicus (assembly GCA_014611495.1). Classification (NCBI taxonomy): domain Eukaryota; kingdom Metazoa; phylum Arthropoda; class Insecta; order Coleoptera; family Elateridae; genus Limonius; species Limonius californicus. Next base: position 9,401 of record JABXWE010003381.1, on the reverse strand, counting down.
AAAATAACAGCAATGGAGACGCGATACATGAGGAAGATACAAGGAAAGACAAGGCGAGACAGAACCAGCAAGTAGGTAAAAGAGAACAACAAGACCAAGAACCTTACATTTGAACTTGAAAGCTAGGCCATGATAGATAAACACATATCGAAAAGTAACAGCAACGGAGATGCGATACCTGAGGAAGATACAAGGAAAGACAAGGCGAGACAGAACCAGCAATTAGGTAAGGGAGAACAACAAGACCATGAACCTTACATATGAAGTAGAAAGTTGGACCTTGATAGATAAACACAAATCGAAAAATAACAGCAACGGAGATGCAATAGCTGAGGAAGATACAAGGAAAGACAAGACGAGACAGAATCAGCAATTAGGTAAAAGAGTACAACAAGACCAAGAACCTTTGATGCACAAAATAGAAAATACGGAACTGAAATGGCTGGCACATGTTCAACGTATGACAAGCAACTATAACAGACTACTAAAACGAACATATGAGGCGATAACAAAACGGATGTAACCGAGTGGAAGGTCAAGGAAAACTTGAGATGAAAACCTAATCGAGATAGTGTCCAGACAGAGGAAAACGTTAAGAGAAGTGAAAGGCACGGCAAGAGAGAGAAACACCTAAGCAAAATGGATCGAGACCCAAACTGCAATCCTTTAGTGGCATAAAGGGGAAAAAATGAAGAACAAGAAGAAGGTTTAGGGGGAACTCGTATACTTCCACTGCATTGATTGCCAAGACAATGTGATTCAGGTACTTGTCTCCATATGTTTCGTGGTGATGCAGGATGCTAGTTTTTATGAACATCTTTGGCACACACCTTGCACAAAGCTTCTAGCAAATTCATACAGTTTCTCTAGCTTAAGCCATTATTCTTAATAGCTAAAGAGTCGTGACCGCTGCGATAGGTTAATTGGTTTCATGTATTGTTTTTTTTTTCATTTTTCTCTGTCCTCTGCGATGTTAATGGTATCTTGGGTGGTAGAACTGGTAAGTTCTAGAACCTGGTGTAACTGAGGTTTGGGGTATCCTACTACCTTTTTTCTTACCTTGGACCTTGGACAACCCTGTCTTACAACTTTTTGGGTTTTGAAGGAGATGAACATACTGTCATCTATTTTGATCTTCATTGTTCCGGTCATATATAATCGTTTCATTAAAAAGAGTAGTTGTTCTGGTTCACACATTTCTAATAAGATATTCCATAGTTATGCCAATCTCACGCAATTAAGGCCCTTTTCAGAAAACAACAATAAGTAGGTAAGTTGTATTTTTGTTTTTTTTTTAATTAGGTGGCGATTATTCACAATCTGAGTTGTAGTACCTTTTCCTTGGATAAAATCAACTTGTTCTACTAGAATTTGCCATTATAAAAAGTTCTTTAGTCGGTCGTGCAGTATGTTCAACATGATCTTACTTGCGTGAACTATCAGGGCTATTGTACGATAGCGCATGGAACCTTTTTTTCTAGAGTGATATTAGGGTAGAATTCGTCTAATGATGCGGCCAAACACCAGTTTTCCATGCTGTGTTGCAAATCGCTTTCCATATTTTTATGTCTTTATCTCCTAATACGTTTAGCATTTTTTGCCCTTCCATTGGAACCACCCTAAAGTTAGAATGTTGCTGCATGCCTGTTGGTTCACGGTTGGTTGATCATACAAGGCCTCCTACTTCGTTCTTCATCGTGCACGTTTGTTCGACCATCCCTGAAATTCCTGCGCCAGTGTATGATCTTTTCTTCACTCATGGACCAAAACTTCCCACATTTGTCGGTATATTTGGACAGCGTTTTCGTTTTTTTGCATGGAAAAAATGATTCGCAGCGCGCACTTCACCCTCGGCGTGTTTATCCATAGTAACGTTTATTTTAGAGCTTTATTATACAACTGAATACAATGACAGAACCACGGTAAAGTGACGTGTGGCTAGCTCATCAATTACTAAAGCACCCCCACAATGCAACAATTTGACTACGCCCCTTATTGGGCTGGAGTATTTAAGCGGCCCTTAGTTTCCGAATAAGCCTCGCATTTTTGAGAATAGAGAAAAGTACCAATCTGAAATTTACCATTAAAATCAAACTTGATTTTTTACTCGAACTCAAATTCTTTGTAGATAGTATTTTATGCATTAATAGCCGTTAAAAATTACATTTACGATAAAATTGTTTGGCAAAACTGTATATGAAACACAATAGAATAATTGTGTTGACGGTTTGTCTGCATGGATTTTTCATTTCTGTAATTTAATCTATTTGTACAGCAAGGGACAATGTTCAAGAACATATAATCAGATAAGTTTATAAATAACTTTAAATGCGCATGGTAAATTTGGCTTGCACGAGCCTCTAGTATTTTTTATGCAGACAGTATAAGTAAGACCATCAAGGTCTCTCAAATCTGCTAAAAATGTTAAACAATGCAATATAGTAGTGCTGTTTTGAATTCTCTTCGAAATTTATGAATTTATACAGTGTGTTCAGCTGATTTACAACATCGGACGGGTATTTTATGTACAAGAAAGTGATCTTCATACGAGAGATGTTTTACTTTTTATTTAACTGCAACATTCTGTGTGTAACACCTAAAATAGAAGCTCCACAATGTTCCTAAAGAGATATACTTTTTTAATTTCCTCATCGATTCTATAAATTTTTCTGCGTTTGCAATACCGCAAAAGAATACAACATATAAATATACAATACTCAATGTCGGGGATTCATATACAGGGTGTGCCAACACTAGCTACCCGTTGAATAGAGATATAATACTTTATTCTAGTTAAGTATGATTTACATTACGAGTATTACAGTATTCCTTATAGCTCAAAACTTTTCTATAAATTGTAGCTCGTCTTACGCCATCGTTTTTCAAACTGTGGGGGGGAAGCGTAAAGTTTCCCAAAGGGGGGAGCAGCAAAAAAATAGTAGAACGGAAATTAGTATATTGAACTAATACAAAACATCTTAACTTATTGCTTAATGTTTAGCATATTATTCTTCATTTACAGAAGATTGTATGTATTATAATGTACTTACGAGTACAATCTAAAACTACATAAAACTTACTAACAGTTTATTTAAACAAACTAGTGACTTAAATGTGCCTGTTTTGAACTGCATAACTTTACCAAACTAGGTTTGAAATAAGTAATCACTACCCTTAGTTAACGTTGGATGTTGAGTCGGTTTCTGTATTTCGATTTTATTCAAGCTTCTGCAAAGAAATCAACTTCACAATGATGAGTCGGAAATGGCAATGTAATTTTCATAGCTCTCTTAAATATCGCTGGAAATTTCTCTTAATCTAAAATCCGATACAGGCAGACGAAAATTGCCTCTTCTTTATTGTACTTGGTGTTAAATCAATGAATTGTTCCTCTTCTTTCAACGATAAATCTGTAGATGTAATTTTAAGCGAGTTTGTTATCCACTCGTATTAGGTCAGATGACTATCATTTTCAAAGAAGTAAGAATTATAAGTTTTACATATCGTTTATAAATGATTTTCTACGCATCTGAAAATGACACATATATTTGTATGGCTTGGTTTGTTATCGTTAATAAATGTTTTAAAATTAATAAACATTTCTGTGTCTTCACTGTTTACCTTGTTTGGCCACAGTTCCAATTTTCACGGAAAACCGTAAATTTTGTCTTATAGTTATAACATTGAGCATTATTTCCTGCAACATTATGAACGTGACGTCAACAAAACTTTCGGCAACGTTGTGATTTTCTTCTTTCAAAAACGCATATATCTCCTGCTAAAGACCGATTGTACAACTTTTCCATGTGATAACCACCGAGATTCGCAAATAACCGATAGTACTGAATAATCAGCGCCCATATCAACGCACATTGAAAAAAATATCATGCAATAGTGCCAAGTGACATTTGGACTTTTTTGCGAATAAGTGTTTCTAGACCATTATATTTTCCTGCTATCGCCGGTACCCCATCAGTACGAACACCAACACAGTGTTTCTGCTCCAGGCCTGAGAATACTGTTACGCCTATGGCTGTAACTGATAAGGAACCCCTTGTCCTTATCGCCGGGGTCACCAGAGAAACAACTACCCTTATATAAAATGGTTGGATTTATTAATTACTACGTACTACAAGACTATGACAACTTATTCTAAAACATTATACTAAACTACTTACAATAATACAGATAGGTATAGCGCCAGTGCTAGGTTTGTTATTGGGAACACTCTCTTCTATCAAACATCCACCGCCAACTGCAAACTCTTCACTCTCTACTATTTACTATTCAATATCTGCTATTTTACTGTTGGTTAATTCAATTTTAAGTGTCCTTTTATAAATTCCGTTTTGCACCCATAAGCGATGACCTGGTTATTACTTAATATCCCTTATCAAGCGGGTTGCTTATTCCACATTGCCTAATTTAATATTCTAATGTACTTTGAATTTGCTCGAATTGTCAAGACTTTTAATATTCATTTACTTATAAAGTCTGCATTATTATCAATTACTTCTGATAATGTACATTATATTTCTCAAAATTCTCAATAACTCTCTATTCTCATTAATCGCATATTGTCTCATTTTAGACAATTCGTAAAGCACATCTCTGGTGCAAAACATAACAAAGCAACTCAGCGCAGTTTAAAAGCCCACAAGCGTGCGTTCTATGCACAGTGGGATACAAAATAACAATTCAACTTCTTTCAACTTGACAAATATTCGTATATTCATTGTGTGAGAAAATTATCTAAAGGACCATAAGCACTAATTTCAGTTTATAAGCTTGCATTGTACAAAACACGTTAAGTACAGGCAAGATACTTTTGAAGCAAGCATGAGTAAAGACATGAATTGAAAAAAAATAAATTAATAAAGTTACACGCAAAAACTTCAGTTGTTTGGGCTAGGATTAAAGAAAATTAGAAGAATAGAAAAGTAGAGTAAAGTAATGCGTGCAATTATAAAACCCAAATAAATAAAATTCTTTTTGTGGCATGAAAAGATCCGTAGCTTTTAAAAATATTACCTGATCCGTAGCTGGTTGGTAGTTAGGTTGCGGACGTCAGATTCTCGTTACTCGTGCTAGCTTCCATTAAGACTCCTTTCGTAAGAGTTAATAAGTCTTTATTTTCCACTTCTATTCTAAAGCTGAGTGGCTGGTCCATATTTGTGTGTCTCTCATTCAGTACACGTTTTTCTTGGTTTCGGCTTGTTTTCTTGTCAATCGTATTTCTTCTTCTTGATTCTTCTTTCCGTGCAGTAAACAACGCAACCGTGGTGTTTTCTGTTGGTTCCTCTTCTTCTTTAATATTCTTTTGACACTTGTACTTATGCTTATTAATCATAATAAACAAACACAGTGGCAAAATTCGACAAAATACAATAATACAGACAAGTGCAGCGCCATTGCTAGGTTTTATTATTGGGAACAATCTCTTCTATCAAACACCCACCGCCAACTGCCAACTCGTCACTCTCTACTATTTACTATTCACTATCTGCTATTGTACTGTTGGTTAATTCAATCTTAAGTGTATTTTATAAATTCCCATTTGCACCCATAAGCGATGATCTGGTTATTACTTAATTTCCCTTATCAAGCGTATTACTTATTGTTAATTCAGATTGCTCCGAATTAACTTTGCTCTGGCTAATTGTCTTGGACAAAAAGCTCGTGGTAGTGTCGTAAATACTACCACTTACTCACACTTCTAAATAGGTCTTCAAATTAATGGACTGTATATTAGACCGTTTTTCTTTAACTTAATTTAGAAAAAAGGGAGCCCAAAAACCAACCCTTGCTTGGACAACTATTCAAACCAAGGGATGAAAGTGAACTGTTTTATTTTACAAATATATACATAAGGTTACATAAAATGGGCGGAGGATCTTAACTGACCACCTGCAAAATATAAAGCGGAGCCGATTGCCACTTAAGGGTGTCGGCATTTGCGACTGAAACGTAATCCCGGACTTTCTGGGAAGGAAACGGCAATAAACAATGTTTCCAATCTGTAACATATTTTCACTTAAGAACTAAACATACCGGCCCCCTTGAATGTACCACGTACTTTCAACAAATTACAATTATAATAATTACAAAATCTTTAAACATAGAATGAATAAGAAAAATAACATTTACTACAAGAACAATGAAGAAAAGGAAAAAAAATACAAACACTTAATTCGTTATGCACTACCAGCAAAGAATAAGTTTCCCTACCTATAATTTATTACTTAACAACATTAATAGTTTTCTAATGGCAAAACACAAACTTTATTCACTGCGCGTTTGAGAATTGAGTCTCCTACCTTCACATTGACCACACGCACAATATCGTCATTACCGCGATGCACGCTCACAATTCTGCCAAGTTTCCAGCACATAGGTGGGACATTGTCTTCATGTACCAACACGAGAACACCTTCCTTGAGTAGAGTCGAAGAATTTTTCTTCCACTTGCTTCTAATTTGGAGTTCCCAAAGATATTCCAGGCTCCATTTCTTCCATAATTGTTGAATCAGCTTGGTTAAAAACTGATAATGTTTACGCCTATTTTCCTTCATTTCAATTAAATTAGGCACCGGCACTGCTACTAATGATCTTCCAATTAGAAAGTGAGCTGGCGTTAAAGGTTGGTAGTCTAAAGGATTTGAGGATAAAGGACCAAGATGTCGTAAGTTTAAAATAGCCTCAACTTGTACCAAGATGGTATAAAAATCCTCAAAAGTTAAATAATTTTCTAGTGTTGGATTGACCTTATAACATCTCACACAACTACGTATAATCTTTTTTGCTTCATGTCTACCTGTTATCGGCCAAAAGTTTTGTCTAATAGAATATAACAAATACTGAGGTCCACAATGAAACAATTTTTCGTGCTCATTTCTCAAAATTAATGTAGTCAGCTCATGTTTCGAAGGCAATAATATTGGATGCTTCTTGTCAAAATTAAAATCTGATTTTATTAGACGACCCCCAGCGCGTATTAATTTATCTGCAACTAAAAATGGGGTTAAATTTAACAATTTACTTTTATTATTCAGGGTTTGACCATTTTTCAATGCTTTATATTCACGTGGAAAGCTTTCCTTTTGCGCTAACCTAACTAAAACATTTCTAGCATTTTGTAGTTCATTTATTATAAATGCTCCCAGCATTCGGTTTTCTATTTTCACTTTAGAATTTAGCTTAAACCTACAACAATAGGCAATAACTCTTACAGTTAGCAATGTATTGAAAGTTGAATATTTACTAAAAATGTCATTCTTTGCTGAACCGGTAATTAGACATGTAATTACTTTTTGCTCAGGTAAAATACAATTATTGTCCGGAATAAAATTATCAACATTTTCCGAAAACAGCCATTCTGGGCCGTTCCACCATAAACTTGAATTAATTAACTCATTTGCGCTCAACCCCCTGGACAAGGCGTCACTAGGATTATCTTGGCTTCGAACGTGTCTACAATCATTACTATTGGACAACTCTTGAATTTCGCTAATACGATTAGCAACAAATGTTTTATACTTTGATGGACAACTTTGAATCCAACCTAAGGTGATCGTAGAGTCCGACCAATAATAATATTTATCAATCTTGAGTTCTAAAAATTCCTTAATTTTTTGTACCAAATTGGCTACCGCTGCGCATAATTCCAATCTAGGTACAGTAACCTTTTTGAGTGGCGCTACACGACTCTTTGCACATAAAATTCTAACCGCACAGTGCCCAGATTCATCCACTGACTTTTTTAACTGCCATAATTCTTGAATTATTAATTTTGATGTAATTATTATTGGCTGTAATAAGCCTAACGGATCAAATAATTGAGTTATCGTTGATAATATAGATCTTTTTGCTACGTTTGTATTAAATCTTACTGTCTTTACATCGTAAAGAAAAGTATCTTCAGTGGCGTTCCGTAATATACCTAACGTTTTATTTTCGACTACATTATTTAATTTTAATATTTTTGATGGTACGTCATTGTTTACTTTAAATTTATTTAATAAATCTATATTGTTAGAAAGCCATTTTCTTAACTCGAAACCCCCACTAGCTAAAATAGTTGATTCTTGCATAAATCCTGCATGTGCAGCGCGTAATGTTAAATCTTTATTTAACTTGTTTTCTGTATTGTGAAACCTTTTAATTGCCAGTCTTCGAGAATCACCTAATTGACGAAAATTTTGTTCAAAGGGTATGCTTACATAAAGTCTACCTGAACTATCTCGTTTAAAATTCTCAATAAAATGTGATTCACAAAATTTTTCACCTTCTGATAATCGTTTCGTATTATTACTACATTCTTCCAACTCACAAAACTTAGTTAAATTTTTATCAATTGCATTCCCTCTTTTCTCAATGCTTAAACAACTAGTCATACTATTATTTTTATTAACATTTATGGAACCCGTCGTTAAGTACCCTAACTTTGTATTTTGCAATCTTATATTGCCTTGATCTAAAATTATTTGACCCACATTTAATAACTCCCAGAAAATACCTGCTCCTAACAAAATATCAATAGGACCTGTTTTATTGAACGTTATATCCGCCAAGAATATATTTTTTGGTATTTTTAATTTAGTTACGTCGAAGTTATTAATCGGTAAGTTGTTAGTGATCTTCGGTAATACAATACAGGAGACATTTTTTGAATAATTGTCCCTTAATGATTCTATAGTAACATCTACAGTATAATTAGCATTGGCCATTACTTCGGCAACCCCTTGTATTGTAAAATTTATCGGGTATTTATTTAGTTTTAATTTTTCGACTACCCTTTCAGAGACGAAATTACTCATACTACCAGAATCGCACATGGCGCGGAATTTGTGATAAATGCCATTGTTATCTTTAATTTTAATAATTGCGGTAGAGAGTAAAATTTCTTGCGTTTTATTGTTCGTTACATGAGCGGACACTCCCGCCCCTGAAGGCATCAGACTACTTATATTATTATCATTACTAATACTTGTTTCATTATGGCCTTGTTCGTTACTGATATTGCTTACAGTATTATTACATAAATTATTATGGTATTCGTAAATATGCAACAAGGAATTATGCGGTTTATTACACTTTCTACAACGTGGCTGTTGACAATTTAAGCTAAAATGATTAGGTTTTAAACAATTTAGACACAGTCGACGTCTTTTTGCCTGACTTATTTTCTCATTTGCATTTAATTTTAAAAAGTTATCGCACTTAAAGATAGAGTGTTCACCATTGCAATAAAAACATGATACCTGGGTGGTACTGACAAAGAAACTACTTTTGCCCTTTGACTCATAATAGTTTGGCCTATTTTTTATTTCACTGGAACTTAATTTCCTTTCTACTTTATTTAAATCTATCTTTTCTAAGACCTCACATTTATTTCGTATAAA
>JABXWE010003380.1:0-10533 GCA_014611495.1 Limonius californicus | reverse complement strand
TGCGTTGAATGACCATCATAAATTAGCAACACTGGTCTTTCTGTGGCAATATTTTTTAGGAAAACGTGTCTAAACCAATTGTAAAACAATGTTGTCTCCATTCATGCTCGTTCGGTTGCAGAAATAGCAGTTTGTGCAGCTACCTCTTGGTCTACTCAATGTTACATCACATATTTTCCTTTAAAAACACACAGTAGTGGAATCGTTCTTCCAACAGTGGAAATACATAGCAATGCTCATGTATTTTCTCTCCCAGATGAACCAGTTTTGCGTTGGCTCTGTATACCAATAGCTCCAACAATCCTGGTTTTTGATGGGTCATGGCAAAAAACCCGTCTCGTCATAATTGTAAATCTGACCTGGCTTTCTTTCTAGTTTCAGTTCCTTTACAGTTTTAGTCATTTTATCAAAAAAATCATAGATGACCTACGGATTTATTTGGTCCCATTTAGCATGCTCTATACTCTGAGGTTTTTTCACAGACAGGCGATGTCTTTTTCTAAAAGAAATAAACCACTCCGTGCCTGGTCGTTGGTCTTTAAATCGAGTTTGTAATTTATTTTGCCTGATGTACGTTTGTACTAGATCTAACACATCTTCTCCAGAAAGCCCGAATCCGTTTTTCCCATTACCAGATACTGCAGGTAAGTTCCTCTTCATCAGTAGAAGATGCGATGTGCTGCCCTTCCCTCGAGTACCAAGTACATAGTGTTTCAATGTAGACCTAGGAATGTTATAGAAAATAGCTGCGCCACGGGTTGTTTTGTTGCCATTTTTATCACCACCAATTTAAGGTTCTCAGCAGGATAAACAAAGCCGGCTCCATTTTGCGTTTTTCTTACGTATGTTCGCACCATGACCTGGAATAAAACCAGCACAAACTATTGGGGTAACTGGGTCCCAGATGATCCAGTTACCATATTTAAAAAAAATCCGGGGTAACTGGGCCACCCATGACAAATACACAACATGAACAGAAGAAATGCTAACAAACACATTTATCAATTCAATTATGTCTGATCTTTATGCAAAACCAAGAAATATGGCAAAAATACTTACTGATGTTTGCTTTAACAATCTCCAAAATGTCTGCTACACCACGTTGTTCTGCAGAAAATAATCTGAAATCTTCAAGAACTTGTCACCACTAAACCAGAGCTACAAATGAGGTCAGAGTCGTTGTTTTATGATGGTAACACACAATTCAGTGATCCCAATAGCTAAATATTAAAATTACCAATAAATTTGGTAGGAGCTAAACTATGGCTCAGTTACCCCCTGGGCCCAGTCACCCCGCGGCATTTTACCGAAACAAATGAAAATCACTGCGAGCAAGGTCTGGACTGTAAGGTGGAGGATCCAGTTGTTGTCATCCAAAAGACCTGATTAGACCTTGTGTTTGCGCAGAAACATGTGACCTTGCACTGTCATGGAGCAACATCACACCGGAAGACAGTAGGCCACGCCGCTTGTTTTGTCTGGCACGTCGGAGTTTTCTCAAGAAACGCATCAGAATTGATTGTTGTGCCTCTCGGCATAAAATCCACTAACAAAATCCCTTCCTGTCCCAAAAGACAATTGCCATGATCTTTCGTACTGAAATTGTCTATTTGGCTTTCACTCTGATTGGCGACGATGTATGTCGCCATTCCATTAACTGTTTCTTGGACTCAGGAGTCAGGTGAGACACCCAAATCTTATCTCCTGAAACGATGCGGTCCAACAATTCATCTCCTTCCTGAATGTATCGAGTCAAAAACGATAAAGCACAGCCCAATGTCAGAAAGCAGTCTTGGAACCCACCGAGAGCACAATTTTCAATAATTCAGTTTCTCTGAAACATGGGTGTACAAAACTGACCTTGCAACCTGGGAAATTCAATTGATAACTTTGAAATCGCAAATCGTCGGTCCTCTCAAGTTTTGCTGTCCACATCACGAACCAAATCTTCAGAAATCTGAGGTCGGCCAGGGCGAGTAGCTCATTATGCACATTAACCCGCCCGTCCTTGAACATTCTCACCCACTTTCGAACTTTACTGTCACTGATAGCATTATCACCGTAAACTTCACAAATCTGACGATGAATTTCCGCTGTCATGTTTCTTGCATTCAAGAATCGAATTAAAGATCATATCACAATCAGCGGGCGACTCAATTTTCTTAAACATTATAAACTTCTACAACTCAGAAAACGGACGATACGGCTGCAAATGACGTCTAAACGCGCGCAAAGCATGCTGGGAGCAGACGCGCATTCTCACTCTCTTTCAACAAACGGACCTTATTTAAAAAATACCCCTCATATGTTTAATAATACAAAAAAATTCTTTAATTGAATGAAATTATAACTAATAATATGTGTTTTGGTAATTAAATAAAAATTATTGGCAAGTTTCATTATATTAAACTTAGCAATACAAAGTGTGTTCTTGCAGTAAAGTGAAAGTATAAAGTTAACTTACGCTTAAATACAATTCTGATCCTGTTATTGCTTATATTGACTGCGCCTAAGTAGTTATGCACGTTTTACGCTTGCAAAGTCTTTGCCAGTTAAAGTGTCCTATTTCGCAGCAGAGCAGAGTTAATTTTGATAACTCTTCTATTGCACACAGCACACTACATTTTATACTTCACAAAAGCATGTTCATCTCCATTTGCTTGTAGTAAATCATACTGACACACTTTTAGCAGACTTCTGGTTCTGGTCTGACGAAAGTTTTTAAAATTCTAGACGAAAAACCGTTCCAAAAGGCAAACATACGAATATCAATACTCGTACCCTTACTACCAGAACCAGTTTCGGAATCAGTATCCGAATCGGTATCCGAATCAGTTTCAGAATGATTATCCAAATCAGTATCAGAATAATGACAATACACAGCGCTTATATTCATACATTCGCAACTTTGTAAGTGCCATGTTTAAAACTGGAAGCGACAACGTTGAGGTCGATTCTTTGCAGGCACAACCCAGGCCGTTGATTACCTATGGCCAAGCAACCGAAGAGGGAGAATATCCGTGGCACGCTGCACTTTATCATGCAAGAGGAATCGATCTAGCTTACATTTGCGGGGCGTCGCTTGTGTCCAAGTACCATGTCATTACGGTTGCCCACTGTGTTACGAGGAGAAAGTCACAGACACCTTTGAATCCTGACAACTTAATTGTCTACTTGGGTAAGAGAGATGTACCTGCTAGCCAAAAGAAGAATTATTTGTTAAATTTGAATTTGCAGGTAAATACTTTTTGAAACGATTTTCAAGTCCAGGTATTCAGGACCGACAAGTGTCTCAGATTATACCCCATCCAGATTACAACGCTCAAACTTACAGTAATGACATAGCCCTGGTTAAGTTCACCACAGCAGCTGAGTTTACAGACTACGTCAGGCCCGTCTGTTTATGGCAGGAATCACCTGATTTAACGTCAGTGCTCAACAAACAAGGCAAGAAAAAGCTAATATTTTTTTAGTTTTGTGCTTACGTATGTAAGGATGGATCGTACCGGGGGCGTATAAAAACGTTTAATTATTTAAGACGGTAGTGTTCCTGAGTAAACTTCCAACGGATGCGATAAGAACACATTGGCGGCGGAAGGCAGGTGACATGCAACAGATAATATAACACAGACTTACTGATCTGTCAATATTGGGCAGTTGTACTCACTGGGGATCTCCCCTCCATTGCGTCGCTTAGGGTTCGGACTGAAGCCCATTTACCAGCTGGCTGATGTGGCCATAGTCAATTGAAATTATAGATTCATCATCGTCAGCTTTTCTCTATCCAAAACTAGATGTAAACCTTCCCTAACATTCTCAATTTTGTTCTGTCTGTTGCCCTAGTTGATCAAATTATCCCCGCTGTTTAGTTGACGGTCTTCCTATTGTCCAATAAATGATTCTCTTCGTCCATCTGTCGTCTATATAGATTACTTACTATAATTATGCATACCTTGTGGTTCACCAATCCTCCAGGGGGAACAGCTGAAACTGGACTATCTAGTCGGACACTCTGTTATTCACAGGAGTCGCGTGGGAACAAACCCTCTCATTCCTCACATACGATGGGGAGAGTATGATTAAATGATTGTTACCCGTATAAAAGTCAGCCGATGCACTCCTGGCATTAATTAAACATTGACAACAATAAAAATCCGAAGTATGGCGTATACGAGACCACTTCTGCCAGCTGACTACCTCCCGAATAATGAATGAAGAACGATTAAACATGCCACACACACTATTGACTCACATAGCTATTTATATTCACTACGCTACTGTTTCCAACTATTTACACAGATGCACCAATTTTATATAATAACAATAATAGGACGCAGTACGTGTAAAATACATATAATATCAAGTAAATAATACGCAACCATTCGAGTAAATTCATATAACACTTCGTGGGATATACCTTTACCGTAACCTCACTAGCGCAATATATATATATATATATATATATATATATATGCACACACATATGCCACGCAACTGCCACTACCCGAGCTCCCTATTGCAGCGCTTATTCACATAATGAACACAAAATGGTAACACCAATGCTGCATCTTGCCTCATCGTAGGGTATTGAATAAAAATTAATTGGTAGATTCGCAAACGCTATTATGCCAAACTACCCAAATATGACGCCAAACTTACAACAACGCTTTCTTAAGGAGAAGCCCTGATATTCACCACCCTACTGTACTTTTCTTATTGTAGACATACCAAAGACGACAGTGCACAGAACATTACGCTACAACGGTCTATATCATTTTAGAAAAACGAAACCGTAACGTTTATTACTACACGATTATAATGCACGGGTCGGTTACTGTGAATAACTATTAAATCAATATCAGGAAAATCCGAATTTTATTCGCAATATTTTGGGGACAGATAAAACGACATCTACGCAGGATGGGGTTTACAACACTCACAATAATCATGCGTGCGGAAATGAGACCCCTCATGCAACTGACGTTTAAATATCGATATGGTGTTAATTTCTGGGCAAGTGTGGTAAACATTGATTTAATTGGTCTTTTTAATCCAACAAATCGTAGAGCGCTCGTTTTCTGAGTAAAACGTCGATTCTTGTTTGGGTTCGAAACCTAAGAATTAATGCAGATTTATACAAATCTTTCTGCAATCCATCACACACAATTTCCTAATCCGGCTTGCAACTGTGGGATCTTAATGCTAAAAACCTTCTCTGGAATTTCTGTCGTTCGGATTCGACGGTAAACTGTAGATCCCGCGTGTTTCTACCTTAGCGTTGAGGAGAAATACGTGGCAGAGAAGAGGCTGATGCCCAGCAATGGTGCAGAAATGCCTCGTCTGCAAAGCTACAATATTAATGCTGTACTTCCCATTCGTCTCTTATTTCTCAATTTCGAATTGTTTCCCTTCTTGATTTTCTTGTTATTTTCCTTATTGTATTCATCTCTTGTTCGAAGTAATCGTTTTGTTCTGCTGATGCCGGGTCTTGCTCCCTGTATATCAGTATTAGTCTAATCATCGTTGTCGTAGGATGGATTGATGAATTGATCAGCAATTAATCCTACGACGACGCGATCTAAGCGGGAAGAATGACTACATTAGACACAAACCGCGGAAACTTTACTTTACTTTTTATATTCAAATATTTCTCCAGGTTACATCTCGAAGATATCCTTCACTGGTGTGTTGTCTGACTTCTCTTTACGTATTGCGGTCGCCCGAGATCTCTACTATTAGATATTGGAAGTTTATTTACTTGATCTATCATTTTCGCCTCTATTTCCAACACCTTGTTGGTTCCTCAACTGCAATTAGGGACTTCGTCTTCTCCATTTACAGCTCCATGTTGTATTCGTGTGTTGTTGATACAAATTTATACAGGATTCTTTGCAAATCATCTTCTGAGTCCGCGGTCAATGCCGCATCGTTTGCGTAACACAATTTTTTATGTTACTTACTGTATATCCTGTTATGGCTTTAACACTATCAATCATTTTGCCTACTATAATGCTAAACATAACTGGGTCGCCCTTGTTGCGTAATGCTATAGAACTATTTAAGGGCATGCAGGGCTTTTAAAAAAATCAAAATATTGCACAATTATTAATTAAAATATAAAAATAAAAACCTCGTATAGTACGTCGATTTATGTTTCAAATGACCAAGTACCAAGTGGACGCCTATCATCAACATATTTTATCAGTGAGTTGGAACTAATTAGGTTCATTTATTACAAGAAATCGTACCAAAAAATTTGATGTAAATTTTATGCAAAAAACATAAGTTGAGTCACCTAAACAGCTTGTACTCCTGGAACTAATTTATTATGCAAAACAAACTTCTCTACCACGTTTCTCAATCTTATAAACTAATATTTTAAATAAATATTTAAAGGAGGACAAGAAAGAATACGTATTGGAACATTTCTGTTAGTAATGTAACCCTATTTTTTACAGGAAGTGTAGTAGGATGGGGCTTTGATGAAACTGGTAAAGTGACCGAAACGCTAATGCAAGCGAAAATGCCAGTCGTTTCGCAAGAGACGTGTATATTTTCCTTCCCCGACTTCTATTCCAAATTTACATCCAGCAACACATTCTGTGCTGGATTCAAAAATGGTAGGTAAGAATTTCATTGAGCTGCCTTGATGGTACCATGTTATTTTGTAGGAACTTCAGTGTGTAACGGTGATTCGGGTGGTGGTATGGTTTTCCCAAAGCCTAGTTCCCGCCGCGACAATCCAGTATGGCAATTACGTGGACTAGTATCAATTAGTGTAGCTTTACAAAATCAGTTCAAGTGTGATTCATCCCATTATGTTGTATTTACGGATGCTGCCAAGTACCTCGATTGGATTAAGAAAACAATGACGAAATAATACGCGCAAAGTTATGAAAATCGTGGTGCAACTTTCTGTGTTCTTAAGTTTTAATTTCGTATCCCAGTGCAGTTAAAGTTTACGGTTAGAATATATTAACGAAAATAGTGTTTTTGAATGCCAAAATACGTACATGGTGCTCTACTTTTCCTAAATATTTTTAGATAGTTATGTTTTATACTTTTACATTTTTGATCTTGTTTTCGTCTAACTGTTCGGTTATCTAAAATAATAAAGGTATCATAGTGATTATGAACAATTACTGTTATTTTAATTTTGGTATTAGGCAAGATGCATAGAAACCGAACTCCACCCTCTTTATATGGTGTTGTAACTTCCTAATATTTAGAAATGTTGATCTTTAGATGACGGCGGGATCGTTACGGTACCTTCAATTTGATAGCACACGTCAAATTTGAAAATTAAATCAAATTTCATCTTAATTCAGCGTTTCTCAACCTTTTAGTATTTGCGACCCAATTTTCAATCACAATTGCATCGCCTCCCCCTCCCATACAATAATTTTTACTGAAATCGTGCTGTAATTATAATATTAGTTTCGATGTAATTGTATTTTGACGCTAAAGTTACTGTTTAACTTTTTGAATTTGACGGATTCAAGTATAATGAAAAATAAAACACTTTAATTTTAAACGGTTTATTGCATGTACGACGTTGCACCTTAATGGACATATGTCTGAACTGTTTGCGAAACCTTGAGTAGAGGTTGAAGGTTGTGCGGCTTCATTATCTCCTAAATGAAGTAGTGAATGATGCCTTCCCTTACAGTCACGGCAACTAAATCGCGATTTACAATTTTTTGAAATGTGACCTTTATAAAAACAATTGGAGCACAGCTGACTTCGTTTGGCATAATCAATCCTTTCGTTAACAGGAAGTGACTTGAATTTTTGGCACGCAAATATTAAATGGGCTTCATTGCAATAGTGGCAAACATGATTGTTGGTCATAAATGAACGAATGGTGTTGGTTCGCTTGCCGCTTTGCATGCTCGGGATTTTGAAATTATCGCGAGAATACGTTGTTTTTCGATTATCAGCTTCGATTGCTTCGGCTACACTAGCTCTACGTTCAATAAACTCTAAAAATTTATCGATTGTAAGAGGGGTATCTATGTCTTTAATTAATTCCCATTCCCGTTTTGTATCTAAGTCTAAATTTGCAACTAAATGATGAATAATAATTACTTCACCCAATTTGTCATCAGGCACAAGAAGTTTAAGAAATTTCATGTGCTGCATTGTATTATCTATGATTTTTCGAAGCTTAACGGCACATTCCTTCACAGTGTTGTCAATAGACAGAAGGGCATTAATGTTATTTCTAATTAAACCACGTTTATCGTTATAGCGTTTGCAAATAATACTCCACGCAGACTTATAATTTTCGGCTGAAAAGATTTGCGTTTTTAAAAGATCTGCAGCCTTGCCTGCCAAGCCGGCCTTTAGGTAATGGAATTTTTTAATGTCAGGTAACTTATTATTTTGATCAATCAAACTTTCAAAAGTGTCACGGAATTCTATCCAAGATTGCGGCAAGCCATTGAATTTTGGAATTTCTAGTTTGGGAAGATGATAAAATGAATTTTTATCCACACCACTAGATTGGGATTGATTTGCATCAAAGGTTTGTTTTATTAAATTATCCTCCCCCATTAGCACTTGAGCTTCCGCATCAACAGAATAATACCTCGTATCAAATGATTCCCGTTCGTTGAATTCGACCTCAATTTCGTTGGACAAACGTTCAATTTGCATTTGTATAGCATCAAACACATCTAATAAATTTTCAAAAGCTTGATGCCGTCTTTTTAGTTCGACCTTTTGTTTATTGGTAAGCCTCCTAACATCTTTTGGCAAAGTTTCAACGAATTCTTCAAATAAAGTTAATTTTCTTTTAATGGTTGCACGTTCAGTTTTTAAGGACTCAAGTGAAGCCATTTTGCATTTAAAACACCGTTAAAACAATCGAGGGGTTTCAAACAAAACTGTCGCAGGCAAGCAGGACGCCAAATGACGTCACTACACAAAAAAATGGTAATTGGGCGAAAAACTACCGCAAGAAAGTAAACCGTCACTACGTCACAAACAAATGACGTCACGTGAACTCCTAGCAGAAATGATTGATAAAATGTTAAGAACCACCAATAATAAATCAAAGAAATGCACGCGTTTCATAAGATTACGATATTTAAATAATAAAACAACTTAAACATCGGTGTTGAGCAAGGAACGAAAGCATGCGAATTACGTTGTCTAGACGCAGGGTGCAACCTTCCTTATCATAATAGCAGCATTCTGTGATAAGACCTATATATATGTCCGATTTTTAATTAGAAAGTTAGTTATTAAGATTCATTTTTGTAAAGTGTTACTCTGCCCGAATACCTACTTGCATCTTCGTTCTTTAATAAATAAATGTTTTTAAAAACTGCATTATTAATTGAGAACGTATAATTTGCGCGAGTTAAACAATCAAAATGTCGTGGCATCGCATCAATTTTGAAATCCACATATTCTTTAAATATTAAGGCAAAGCGCATAATAATATAAATTGGCAATATTTTGGCAAGAAGTAGGTAATGAGGTAATAGGTTACGTACTTTTGATTAAGTATAATAGCCGGCAACGCAAAATCAAATAGCAAATTCATTAATTTAATTGTAACAAAGGTTCAAAAATACTACCTTCAATGAAATCTGGCATTAACGGGAAATAGGAATCACAAAGGAAACTCACATTTATCGGTAAACAGACGGCGATGTCGGTGAATTTCTGGCAATGACCCTCCCGGTCGCACATGTTTTTGAAGAAAATCAATAACGTTCTTCAATCTTCTAATTATGCTGGTACTGAATCGTTAATATGCGGCTCGAAGGACCATGAATTTTTTAATTGCTATAAATGTTGTTACATTATTTTATAATTCTGGGAGATTTTCCTTTATTTGCGTGAAATTTGGCCAAAATGAGTCATTTAAGAGCAAAAATCTAGGTCCATTCCACCATAGCGCGCAGTTTTCCATTTGCGAAGGTGAAAGACAGACCCCGCGAGAGCAGATCTGAGGGATTTCCCTCAGTAGGAACGTGAGTCCAAGTAGCACTAGTAGTCAAATTGTGAATTTCGGTTACTCTATGAGCAACGAAAGTCTTCAATAAGTGTGGAGCTGTATTTATCCAACCTAAAACGATCGTTGAATCAGTCCACAGAAAGCAAGAAGATGATTGCAAATTTAAGGATTTTATCACACTGCTAACTAAACGCGCAAGCAGCAGTGCTCCGCAGAGTTCCAATTTGGGTATCGTTATGGATTTTAATGGAGCAACCTTTGCCTTAGAGCATAAAAGGTGACATAAGATCTCACCGTTTGCATTTATAGACCGCACATAAATAGAAGCTCCATATGCTTGAGAGCTTGCGTCTGAAAAACCATGTATTTGTAGTGAATTGTAATCTCGATAAATCACGCGACGGGGAATATTTATATTATTTAGCTTTATTAGATAAGTGTGAAATTGCATCCACCTTTGATGTATATCTAACGGAATTGATTCATCCCAATCTAATTTTTGAAGCCACAGTTGTTGCAAGATTAATTTTGGTATTACAGTACAAGGGCTTAAAAGACCAAGG
>JABXWE010003379.1:0-16534 GCA_014611495.1 Limonius californicus | reverse complement strand
ATATATATATATATATATATATATATATATATATATACTACCATCATTAACTGTACAAACTTCTGTATTACGGTCTATGGATTTATTATCCAGATCAAATTAATTAATTAATAATAATAATAATAATAACACTGTGCCAGCCTATCCGTTGTGTCCTTTTGTAACTTATATAGCCTCCTTCGATCGGAAAGGGAGATTCGAAACATAAATGATGTACTAGCGTCGCCACTAGATCTTGATATGTCGTTAATATATTATTATTATATTAGTAATTATTATCTAATATTAATTGCTAACTACATTTTTTTATTTATACAGATTCGAATACTGCTTCTATATATATGTCTAGAAGAGAGTTGTATGATATAATAAAAACAAAAGATAATTCTAGTTTCCAACTACAATGCAGTTATTTGCGACAATTAATGAAGGAGCGCACTAATTGTCCACAAAGTTATTTACCAACATTCAATAGAATACTTTCACGATTTATATCGGAATTTAAGAAAAGATGGACCTCAAGTCATCGCGTTGCCAGAAAATTGGTGGAAAACATAAGGAATGGTTAGATTCTCAACTAGTGTTTCAAAAATATACGCATCAAAAAACGTCGTTTAACCACAAGAAAAAAGGACGTCCTTTATCAGATTTTCAGATCTTAGTGATCAAGCAAAAAGACTGAGAACTGTTTTTGCAGGTAAACGTGCATTGATGTAAATTAGATTTTCGCCGAGGGATTTATTTCATTTGTATTGGTAAGTCCTAACCTAAGAACTTCGGAACGCAGAGCATTTTAAATAAAAACATGTTTTTGCAGGTAAACGTGCATTGATGTAAATTAAATTTTCGCCGAGGGTATTTTTGTTAAACCAGTACCGAAAGGAAAACATTGCTGGGATAGGTATTGGTAAGTCCTAACCTAAGAACTTCGGAACGCAGAGCATTTTAAATAAAAATTTGTTTTTGCAGGTAAATGTGCATTGATGTAAATTAGATTTTCGTCGAGGGTATTTTTGTTAAACCAGTACCGAAAGGAAAACATTGCTGAGATGGGTATTGTCAAATTTCATGGAAGAAGCTTCAGGGCCGTGCCTGTAACAGCCTGCCGTATGGTGAGAGCCCTCCAGTTTGTGTTTGCCGAACGCAAAAGAATACCGGCTACCATCAACGTTGCGAACTGGCAGACAGACATCATAATTGCATCGTATGGAGTGGCTATGCCCGATGAACAAGATCGCCACAAGAAGTCGCTACTGACAAAAGCCAGTGCCCTGAATTTGGTTGGGGCTTTTACTAATGCCCATGTCAGCAGGCTGAAACCATGGGTCGTATCATCGGCATATGTTTTCGCATATTTTGTTCACAAGCACAGAAGGTCCCGCGATGAAAACTTGCGTGCTGCGTATAAGGCGTGTCTGAGAGCAACACCACTTACGATTCCATCTATCCGAGCCGTCTTAGAGATAATTATAGGCGAAGACAAACTCAGTGCGCAGAGAATAGACAGCATCCGCAGCCTCCTCCGGGGCACTACGGCCACTAAAGAGATGAGCGTCGCCATGGCTGAAGCAATATATTTTGGTTTAGGAATGCACCGAAACCAGGAAGACGACATGCGGCTATTCTTCAAACTTTTTGAAGTACCCGAGTTCAAGGTAACCGAAATGGAGAAAAGAAATATGCTGTATGACGTCGCCGTAGGTTCCCCGCAGCTTCGACAGACCATGCAGCGAGATAAAGAAGACGACCAAGTCAGTGAGGACCAACCAGAGGTGGATTTACCGGAGGGACTGGAGACGGAGGTACTACCGGAGATACCGCCACATCCGAAGGTCGACGATATGTTCCGGTTACAGGACGCCGGCCCAGGCATCGTCGTCCGGAGGTATGTACCTATATACATTTACATTCATAGAAAACACCCGTTTACAGGTCACGGGTAACTATTGTAATTAAGAAAAAAAATTTGAATTCCCCATTTAAGATTTTCTATAATAAAACATTTCAACAGTCAAATAATATCGGTACGATTAGCGCACATATCAAACTAATAAGTTTATTTTATTTTCGGCGAGGGTCAGCAGTTAGCTGTTATGCAGACCGACGTAACGGACAATGCTACCATCCACGAAGCCTTTCTTGGGCGTGCTTGAGGTAGTAAGCCAACGACACGGAGGCAAGGACGGCCTCATTCCAGATGGGGAACCCGTGGATGAAGAGGATGAGGACGAGGAGGAAGAAGACGAGCACAGGCGCCCGATGAACGGGAACCTTCTCCGTCTGACAAGCAAAAGGCGAAAGGCAAGCTACGAGGCCGGCCACCTAAGAAGGAACCAAAGGAGATTTCGCAACCCAATATTAAGGCAAATGTATTTTTGAAATTTGTTGGATATCCGTTGTGGTCTGGGAAAGTTGTGGGCAAAAAATTGGGGGGCTATTATGATGTCATGAGCTTTGACTGCGAGCCAGGCAACGGATCCCATTCGTTGAGCACGCGTGACATGATGCCTTTCAACCCCTGCTACATCGATAAAGCTTTGGGATGTGTGGTGACACATCGATGAGATCCCAGTTACGTAGAGCCATCGCAGCGATGCAAGCCGCAAAAGACACTTGAACAAGCACCAATTTCTTGGGAAACATTGCTTGCGTTAAAATCGGGAAACATTGCCATCCGATGCAAGCCGCAAAAGATACTTGAACAAGCACCAATTTCTTGGGAAACATTGCTTGTGTTAAAATCGGGAAACATTGTGTATTTACTCATTATAAATAGTTTGTTATTTATTAAATACTATATTTTATGTGGGATGTAAATATCAATAACTTGTACAAAGAAATATTTGTTGTTACAGATGAGTTAACGTGCCTGCAGTGTCTGCTTTGAATAACATACCTCAATAATCGATATCCATAGTATTTGTTACATATTTTATGTACCTATGTACTGAACCGCATGAGTACCTATGTACTGAACCGCATGAGGATGTAGTTTCGCATAGAACATTTCGCCAGGTTAGACAGTACCGATGTTCAAATCGGGAAACGTTACTGTCTGGGTTTGTTAGAATAACGACACTTCTATCGGGGGAAACATTGTCGTAAATATGGGAATTAAGGATCACATTGAGAGGCATTATACGGGGGTACCTGATGATCAGCACTTTGAGTTCGAATCACATTACCAGGCTGTAATCAGTCAGATACGTGTGGATTGCTTTCAACCGATATGTAGGGCTTCGCATATGACTTATGTTTCTGTTGTGGCTCCCACTTTTGAATTTGGGGAATACGATTTTTTGAAAGATGGGAAGCTACCTGTTTCTGATCTTATGCCACTCACTGCTGGATCGCCTTCATCTAGTGAAGTTGAAGAAGAAGAAGTATATTCTTTGATTCCTTCCGGCAGGCAAAAGCCGGTGGAGAGAAAATGGACCTTTCCCAAGCGGCAAAAACGGAAGTGTACCAACAGAAAACAACAGCTCTTTCCGAATAGCCAAGGGAAATGCATCCTGAAACGCTTACAGCATCTGTTGGTTCATGACGAACCATCAACCTTGAAGTATTTGAGACCCTTGAATTCTCTGGAACGTTTCGTCATCACTCTTCTACCTGTCAAATGCTATGAAGTTGTACAGCTAAAGTTGTATCGTACAGCAATGCAAAAAGAGTATCTTAAGCAGCAAGACAGAGAACGGAAGCTGTTTAAGGCAGCTTTGAATAGAGGACGACAACGTACCACAATTTCTGACATGGAGAAGTTAGCAACGTTCTATGAGAAGTAGCATTTGCAGTTACTTATGGAGATTCGAACGCAAGGTGCTCAAAGATGCACAATGGCTGTTACAAACAACTGCCCACGACATTTTCAAGGCAATGGCTTATTGCATTCGCAACCGAGACGATGAAGGCGCTTCTTTCCTGAACCAAGCAGAAAGGGTCTGTGAACATCGTTTGTCAAGAGTATCCTTCAGCAATAAGGAATGGCGCATGGTCTTCAAGTTCCTTAGGCTTCCATCGAAGAACTATTCAAGGCTACAGAAACGGCACAAAGCGTTTCTTACAAACAAAAGATACGTGAACATCCTGAAAGAAGTCGTTGCTAAAAAAGAGTCGAACTTGAAGATATTTTACTTTTTCGCTGCTATTGCACAACAATATCGTCGTAGCATTGAGAGTTGTTTAGCTATTGAAGATATGGAACAGAATAAGGACAGTACAGAAAAAAAGAAAGAAGACGAAAAGAAAGTAAAGCAGTTGCTCAAGTGCTATTGGAGTTGCCTCCGCTGGAAATGCTTCTCCTAATGGTGCTAACGCTTTACCTGAACCAGATAGGATACGTGTTGATAGCTAGATATACTTGCAAGCAGTTGCAGATCGTGTTAAGTTGACACGAACCGCAAGCGCGAGTCCGCGGTTCGATCTTTCTCTCTCCCGCTTGTCCGACCACGCGCAAACTTTCCCCAGGCTGGTTTAGCAGAATTAATACCGCAAGCGAAACCCGCCACTAACCACCAACGGTCGTTAGTTCTGCGAACCAGCGAAGCGAGCAAAACTCACCCTAAGCGACGCAACGGTTCTCCGCGAGCAGCCAATCCCCACTCTCGCGGAGGCCTTTATAAGTACGCGCTCCGGCCAGAGACGGCACTTCGCATCCAGCCAGCAGCAACCACCAGTCCAGTCTCCAGCCACCAGCAGTCCAGTCTCCAGCTCCAACTTTAGTTTTCTGGTCAATAAAACTCTTAATTTAAACCCACGTTAGTATATTTCTTATATGAGGCTCCAGGTAATCGACCGATAAAATCACGTGTGCAGATTTTACCTAGGGTGGATATGCCGGTCCCTCCTATAATTGGAGATTAAAATTACTTAACTTATTGTCCCAACTTATCTGCGTCATACTATGTGGCCCATTAAAAATTTCCTAGAGATATTGACAATCCCCTTTCTAAAATGATAACACTTTCATTGGTCATTTTGCATTATGAAGGCGTGGCATATAACTTTCTTTCTTTGATTTCTTCAAAAAAATTATTATTTATAAAACTGCAGTTGAAGTTTCATTACGTACAATGCAGAGTGTTAAAGAAATAGTTAGTCAACGAGGCAAAATTATGCTCTTGGTAGATAACTATAAGTTTTCTTTTAAAGACGAACTCAAAAGTGGCGGGAAAAAGTGGAGGTATAAGGCTGCCAAGTGTCTAGCAAATATTTATACAGTGGGCTCGGAGAACACAATATCGAAATCGAATTTAATTCATAACCATTTGGCATGTGACATTCGCAACATTCAAAGACAAGTGATTACAAGTGCAGCAAAACCTAAGGCTGTGGAGAATACTGGCAGTCAACCAAGTAAAATTGTGCGTTCTCTTATTGCCAAAGAAGATTCAACAAGTATTACAACAACGGATCTGTCCTATATAAGGAAGAATATGTATAACGCAAGAAGAAAATTACAACCAGTACTTCCCAAAACAAAAATAGAAATTCACAGTTCGCTTAAACCAGAGACGCAATTTTTGAAAGGCCGCAAGGAAGAATTTCTTTTAGTCAACAGCGAAGATTCCAATATATTAGTGTTTAGCTGTTTTACAAATTTAAAGCATCTTTGCTTAAGCCAGACAGTTTATTGTGGATGGTACTTTCGACTACTGCACAACATTTTTCTTGTAGTTGTTCACCATACATGGCTGCCTTAACCCATTAGTTACCAGTGATGCCACCGCTGTAAACTGCCGTCCTTGTCTCAGAACCTATTCACATATCTGCTTAGTTGGCGCTGTTTACATTAACTAAAAGATTATTCGAACACGTGCTTTCTTTAGTCGTGTTTACAATTCCAAGTGTAACAGTCATAAACGCCTTACAAATATGGACAATTTTGTCGAAATCGATCAATTGCGAAATATATCAGCGTAAGTATTTATAAATATTACTTTAAAATATGAGAATTACGTTGTCTAGACGCAGGGTGCAACTTTCGTTATCATAATAGCTGCATCCTGTGATAAGACCTATATACAGGGTGTTCGGATTTACCATGGCCATACGCCGGGACGTAATTCTATGGGTCAAAATAATGGCACAAGTTCCTATGAAGAAACGCTCAAAACTCAGTGTTAAGAAAGTTACAGGCCTTCCAAGTCTTATTTTTTATGTTTTCTTTTCGCCCTATCTTGTTTAAACGTGAAAGAAATAACTTGATATTCGGTATACAGGCTAGTTACTATAAGCCTCAGAAATAAGAACATAAATTAGGTAAATATGTTAACGTCATAGGGTTGATAACCTAAAACCCAAATTTTATTTTGAGGATAACTTTTTTGTCCGACATAAAATTGAATTTTTTTTTGGGTTAAATTAAAGATATTAAAAAACTGTAAAAATAATGTATACTTTCTTCAAGTCGATAAAATTAGACGTTTCTCTTAAAATCGAAGGCGAAATTTTATTAAATTTTCTAAAACCGATATTATCAAGGTGCAATGCTAAACAAAATCAAGCAGTTTTTTTTTCAAAATGTAAATGTCAAGTTGCTACTTCGACTTCACTTAGTATTTGAAGTCCCGTAATTTTGCTAAATAATGTATTCAACTGCGGAGCTAAGGGACATGATTTACTTTTATGGAATGGCAAGGGGAAATTCCCGAAAAGCTCGTCGCCTGTATCAAGAAGCGTTCCCAAACAGGCAAGTACCAAATAGGCAAACATTTGTAAATGTGCATCGACGAGCGGGAGAACCAATCAACATAAATAATCATAACTCCGCTAGCCTCCCCATTATTTACAAATACAAAAAATAAATTAATGATCGACACCGGCAGTACTCGAACTTTAATCAAGCCAGAATTTATTTATGAACATTTCCCTGAAACCATTGTTGAAAAACCTTTCGAAATAACTACATCGCACGGTAAAACATTTCATAACGAAATAGCATGCGTGCCTATACTCTCACTATTTAATGAACCTGGAGATCATGAAGTTTACCTCTATAATTTCCATAACGATTACATTGGACTTATAGGAAACGACCTATTAAGCAAAATAGGAGCTAAGATCGATTATAAATGGCATCACATACAAACAGACAAAACAATAGTACCCTTTCATATCTCGCCCAAACCTCAACAGAAAGTTAGTTATCAACAAACTAGACAACAACCTCAAGATATAATACATCACCCGAAAATACCTCCACGTACCGAAATGTATGTCAAGCTACCTACTCGCAGGAATAATGGAATTAAGATTTGTTCCCAAAGAATTTACTCTCCAGATTTAATGGTGCCAAATGCTATTGTAAAAGTGCAGAATAATTGGTTTTGCACATCAATTATTAACACTTCAGAGAAACCAATCGCATTAAGCCTACAAGATCCGCTTCACCTGGAAGATGTGGACACAGCCTATCTGAATACTTATGTTGCCGAAAGTAAACCCGATACACGAGAGCTGTTACGTGACAATTTGAAAAACAACCTTCGCCTCGAACACCTTAACGCTGAAGAACAGACACTTCTTACCGGACTATGTCATGAATATCGAGACATCTTCCATCATCCTGATCTTTCCTTAACTGCCACCAATAAAGTACGCCACCATATACGAACAAAAACCGAAGATCCGATATTTACCAAAACATACAGATACCCTCATGTTCATCGCGAAGAAGTAAAATCGCAAATAGCTAAGATGCTTGATCAAAAAATAATAGAACATAGTGAATCACCATATGGATAGTTCCAAAGAAACTCGATGCCAGTGGAAAACGTAAATGGTGCATAGTCATAGACTATAGAAAATTAAACGAACAGACCATAGAAGACAAACATCCACTACCTAACATAGAAGACATCCTCGATAAGTTAGGAAGAGCAAATTACTTCACATCATTAGAACTAGCATCCGGTTTCCACCAGATTGAAATACGACCTGAAGATCGCGAAAAAACTGCCTTCTCAACCGAAGAAGGACATTTTCACTTTCGCCGTATGCCATTCGGTTTGAAAGATGCTCCTGCAACTTTTCAGCGAATGATAAATCATATTTTAAAAGGTTTAACTACATCCCAATGCATGGTTTACTTAGATGATGTAATTATCTACGCCTCATCTCTCCCCGAACATATGACGAAGTTGCGGAACGTCTTTCAACGTTTCCGTGAAGCTAATGTAAAGATACAACTGGACAAGAGTGAATTTCTAAAGAAAGATCTAGAATACCTAGGTCATGTTATAACACCTGACGGTATAAAACCGAACCCGATAAAAATAGATTGTATACAAAAGTTTCCCATACCCAGAACAACAAAAGAAATCAAGTCTTTCCTCGGACTACTCGGATATTATCGTAAGTTCATAAAAGACTTTGCAAAATTAACAAAACCCCTTACGAAGTGCCTTAAGAAAAATAATAAAATCATCCATGACCAAGAATTCAAACAAGCTTTTCAAAGCGCTAAGGAAATTTTAATGAATGGACCGCTTTTAATTCATCCGGATTTAAATGCGCCCTTCGAATTAACTACGGACGCCTCAAATATCGCCATTGGTGCGGTGCTTAGCCAAAAAGATAGACCAATTGCTTATGCCAGCCGAACGTTGAACGAAACGGAACAACGATACTCCACAATTGAACGGGAACTATTAGCCATTGTTTGGGCTACAAAGCATTTCCGCCCTTACCTTTTTGGAAAACATTTTACTCTTTTTACAGACCATAGACCCTTAGTTTGGCTCAAAAACCTTAAAGAACCAAATAGCAAGTTAACACGTTGGAGTTTGAAATTGGAGGAATTCGACTTTCAGATCGAATACAAAAGTGGAAAAGCTAACAAAGTAGCTGACGCGCTATCCCGTGTACAAATCAATCCCACACATATCGAAGATACGGATAACAGCTCCATGCTTGCACAGCATGATGTTGAAACTATAAAACATTGGCTAGAAGCAGCTGACATCGTAACAAGACTTGATACCCCTGAACCCGAGCAGATAACCAACCCTGAACTTCAAACGTTTAGACCTCCCTCTCTCCCCGACGAAGAGATGGACATACCAACCTTTATACCCGAAGAGCAGAAAAACCCGGTTCCCATTATTATTACCGACAGTGATGAGCAACACTCAGATATCAGTTGCACGCAACACTCACAAGAAGACTCGACACCTTCAATATCATATTGCAATCAGCCACTGCAATATCACGCAAACCAAATTATGTTCAAAAGAACAAAAGGACCAACAGAAATTATATTTAAAAAATTAGAAAATGCTAACTTGGTTACCGTTTTATTAACAGAACAAGCAGACACCACAATAGAAACATATCGTAACCTCCTATCACAATATTGTCAACCTAAAGGAAAATACTACTGCTATTTTCATAACACCGAAGACTACGAGACCTTTTGTACGTATGTGTTATCAATCACCAATCAACAAACACCTATTTTCCTACGTTGCACCAAACCAGTGACTTATATAACAGATAAAGAAGAACGCCTCGCTCAAATAGATAACTACCACAATGGTAAAACTAATCATAGAGGAATCCAAGAAACCATAACACACCTGAAAAGACATTATTATTGGAAAGGAATGGACAAAGGTATAACCGCTTACATCAATAATTGCAGAAACTGCAAAACACAGAAATATAATAGAGCACCTATTAAAATGCCATTCAACCTAACACCAACTCTCAATAAACCACTACATACTATTCATATTGACATTTTCCACATTGAAAATAGAATGTTTTTAACTGTTATCGACGCATTTACACGCTATTTACAAGCATACCCCATCAAGACGAGAAATGCACCTGAGATAACACAACAACTACTTAGGTATTTTGCCGCATTTGGAATACCTCATATCGTTGTCGCTGATGGTGAATTTTCCAATCACCTGATCACCAATATGATGGAACAGCACCACGTAGTCTTACATATTACAACCCCACATCATCACGAATCTAATTCAACTCCTGAAAGAGCCCATTCAACTATAATCGAACATTATCGATTACTGCACGAAAAACACCCTCTTGAAACTACAGAAACTAAAATACTATATGCAACAATCGCTTATAATCATTCCATTCACTCAGCACTTGAGTACTCACCCTTTGAACTCTTATTCGGACACACGGAAGGAAAAACCCATGTGACATCGACTACGAAAAAAGCTTCCTATCGGAATACTTGCAATCCCATAAAGAAAAACTGCAAACCATTTATGATACACTACAAGTAAAACAACACGACCAGAAAAAGAATCACACAGATAAATATAATAAAACACGCAACCAACCAGCGCTAGCAATTGACTCTCTAATATATGCAAAACCCCATCTATGGAACAAATCTAAACCTAGATTTGAAGGTCCCTATCGTATCCTGGAGATATCAAATCGAAACATTTGTAAATTACGCCGTGAACTCAAAGGAACGTTGAAGACAGCCCATTGTAACGACCTTCTTCCCCTTTCAGTTTCGTTACCTCAATTGGAATCAACGACGCCACCGATGACGTCATCATCATGAACCTTCAAGACAACCCCGGCTTGTACCCCTTGTACCATGGTAAAGCAGTTCTCCAAGAATCAACCTGGACCCTCATAAAAACTACTGATTACACACCCATGCTGCAAGAATATAACCTGTTAAAAGAAAACGCCTTATCCATCTTCAAAATATTAGAAAAAGCCCCATTAA
The DNA here is from genome assembly GCA_014611495.1 of Limonius californicus. Classification (NCBI taxonomy): domain Eukaryota; kingdom Metazoa; phylum Arthropoda; class Insecta; order Coleoptera; family Elateridae; genus Limonius; species Limonius californicus. Next base: position 5,808 of record JABXWE010003379.1, on the reverse strand, counting down.
AGTCATCACCTATTAACCGATGCTATTCATCTACCTGTTCCTCAAGCAGTTCTTCAATACAAAAATTAAATTATTCAACATATGAATTTAAAAATCAACTAACTATTCTCGAAAATTATATATTTGAAAATGATAAGTCTATTGACCACCTATTCCCACACCTACGGCGTAAAAGAGGAGCCATAAATGGCCTTGGATCGATAATTAAATTTGTCACCGGAAATCTAGACGCTAAAGATGGAGAAAGATTCGAACACCTAATCGCGGATTTGCAAGAAAGTACGAATAACCATGAGAAAATACTTCTCGAACAAACCTCATTACTCTCCTCGGCCATAGAACAATTCGATGAAAATATACAACGCTTATCAAGCAACCAAGAATTTATCGCAGAAAAACTTCACGAAATACATAACTCATTGCAAAAAGAAATTCGGCAAACTACGGAAATCCTCAACATGAATAACCTTTTAAACCAATTGACACACCTCTTGCAATTAACCTGGGCCAAATTCAACGAATTAGAAATAGCAATAACCTTTGCTAATCGCAATCAACTTCTTATATCATTACTGGAAAATCAACAACTTTTGGATGGTTTAGAAAGCATCGCGCATTATCTACTACAGGCTGTACCTGAACGTCTTACGTCTCAACTCGAATTACCTTATGAAATAGCACCAAAAAATATTCACAAATATGATCAGATTATCAAGATAAAGGCATATCAAATAGAAAATCGTTTCACTTTCCTATTTGAAACTCCTTTGATTAAAAATAATCCATTTAAATATTATACCCTTGTTCCACTACCTGTGTTCACCTCAACTAATCAATTTCGAATGATCATTCCTACCTACACGAGCTTATTATTTTCCGAGCAATATAGTGCACCAATAGACAGTTCAAACTGCATTTTAACATCACCATTCAATTATTTTTGTACCCAACAATTCGCGTATCACTTGCCAAATAATCTCTTGTGTGAAACACAATTGCTTGCTTTTTCACGTAATCAAAGTTGTCAGATATATTCATTTCCACTCGAAACTTATAAAATCAATCAATTAGATTCAAATCTATGGACAATATCAACAAGTCAAGAAGTTATGCTTGATATTAAATGCATTAAAGAAGCCTATAAGAAAACTGTAATAGGAACACACTCTATTAATGTTCCTACGTCTTGCGTCGTCATTATTGATGGCAAAGATTTGTTAATTAACAAACAATTAAACATAAAATCACTTATAGATAATCATACTCCCACGTCGACAAATTAGACAGACATACCTTAGAAGTTACAAATATTACTGCTGTAAAACTCACGCATCTTAATCTACAGCATTTAGATAACCTGCAAGAAAAATTGATACAAATACCAGCTGAATTAAAATCACCGTACACACACCATCTCTCTGTAGGTGCCTTTAGTATCGGGTCCGTGAAGTTGGCCCCTCCAAATTAAAATTTCTCTTTCAAACCCTAGCTCTGGTTTTGTTACACCTAGCACTAGCTAGCTCTCAATTTTTACACCTAGCATTCTTAAGGTATAACAATTAGGAAGGATAATATTCGGGTGGGGCCAAGTTAACGCTGGCCCCCCCCAATCGATTTAGGTACTTGAAAAGCTAGCTCCTGATAGTCTTTAGCTAGCTCTACCTAGCACTGAAGTAATATAGCTAGCACCTCAACAGGGGCGGAGACATAGGGGTCTAAAATTTAGGAGTTGCCCCCCCCCCACCGACTATATCTAGCTAAAATGTGTAGGGTGAATTTACCCATCAACTAAAGGTTTTACTAGCGTACATTACGATAAAGGTGGAAAATACGAGAGTAGAAATTATTATGTATGTGTATGTACACATAAATCATAGTTACTAATTTTCAATTTATGTCATTAATTATAACGCAGTAAAGAGAATGCTTTCTTCAATATCTCTTAGAAATTATTAGATTTCCGGAAACTATTAAGCCGCTTTCCCACGGCACGTGGCTTGGCGAGCCTGGCGTGTGATTCGGCGAGTCTCGCGCCGTGGGAAAGAGTGACTCGCCCTTGCGTGGCTCGGCTTGGACCGTCCCCCGTCTGTTGTCGGTAAAATTGCACGAGTCAAAGCAAGGCGAGCATTCCGAGGCTCGGCTCGTACATGCTCGTGAAGCCTTTCCCACTGAATACACACTCAGAAAGTCGTTCAGTAGCGTTTAGTAAATCGAAGCCTGCGGTACTAGTTATTATATAAACTATTAAAATGGAGTGGTCAAACGAGGTCGTCATGGAGTTTCTAGAACTGTACGAAGGGGAACCGGCTATATGGAACCCAAAACATCCTCAACACAAGAACCGAAATTTGGTGCATGATGCTTGGAAGAGGATTCAAACTAAATTAAGTCTCAAAGTTGCTACAGCGGACCTGAAAAAAAAGAAGGATGCACTTATGGCTACTTTCCGGAAACTTGCACAGAAAGTGAAGGCAAGTACTGGCACCGGTACTGGAACTGACGAAGTTTTTAAGCCAGATTGGTTTGCCTATGAATAGATGAGCAAGTTTCTACGTGGAATTTACAGGCCTACCAAAGCAACAAATTCAGAGGTATGTATGTTAAATTTTTTACTTCTTCGTGTTGTCAATACAAAATATATATGCATTTAGTTTGTCACTTTTTGCAATGAAATTTAACTATAAGTATTTTGCCAGGGTACAGCGCCAGTAGTTGTAAAATATTCCGCATAACAGTCTCTTATTTTTTTGGCATCCTGTTCTGGTTTCCGGGCAATTTGTCTCAATGGTATGAAAGAGGTCATGTTGTCTTGATTACTTCGCCATGTTCCTGGAATGAGCTGTCCATCCGTTTTAGTATCTAAGAAATCTTGCGCCATATACCTTGAGCTTGAAGATCTACTTCTTCGTAGAAAATTGTGCAGTAAGGCGTAAGCCATAGTGATTTCTGTCACTTTATGTGGTTAGAGCAGTATAGGTTTCCGAAAAACTCAAAAAACAGATGCCATTATGCCAAATACATTCTCCACTATTCTGCGTGCCCGTGAAAGACGATAATTAAAAATTCTTTTTGCACTTTTTTTTTTCGTGAACGGCTTTAGCATGTGGGTATTTAAAGCAAACGCATCATCTGCCACAAATACGTATGGCAAGGGTACTTCATTCTCATTCAATAGAAGTGGTTCATCTGGAGGCAGCATTAACTGATTTCCATCGAGTTTTTTAAACAAAGATGTGTTTCTAAAAACCCCACCATCACTAATCCGACCTTGGCATCCGATATCAACATAAATAAATTCGTAATTAGCGTTTACTAATGCCATAAGCACTATGCTAAAAGTTCCCTTGTAATTAAAAAATTCGGATCCGCTGTTAATAGGAGATTGGATGACTATTTGTTTTCCATCTATTGCGCCTACGCAGTGAGGAAAATTCCATCTTTCCTCAAATTCCTTAGCTATCTTCCGCCATTCATCTGCAGTTTTAGGCAACTGCAAAAAAGAAAATGTGTAAAAAAATAAAAATAAGAAATAAAATGACTATGGTTATAAATTATTTATTCGTTTCTGTTTTAGGGACTGCAAGAAGGAAATGCTGAAAATGAAAATACTGAGGAAAATGACGGTAATAAGCCCGATGATGACGGTTCAACAGAAAATGTTGTAGACCACGAAATACCCACAACATCCACCAAACTGTCTGGAAATCAAGGTAGTGCCTTCAAACCTCCGACATCTTCAGGACATAAGAGAAAAAGAAAAGCAGAAACGATGACAAATATTGAGAGCGGTATGGATGAAGCATGCCAAGTTTTCAAAAATTTGTCTAAAGCGGAAACGACTGATTCAGATGAATGTTCGTTATATACGGAGTTGCTTGCAAAAAAATTGAGAGCTTTAGATGAGAACACCAGAGGAATTGCAATGCTCGAGATCGATCATTTAATGTATCGCCTTAAGCAATCCAACAACTTCATGCAACGTCCACCACCATTCATTCAAACATATACCTACCCTTCTGCTCAAAATTTTCCACAAAATATGATGCAAAATTATTATCAACCACCACCAGGATACCCATCTGCAATACCATTTCCTAATTACTCTCAACAGTCATCGTCACCATCATTGTCCTCACATTCACCATCACCTTCTCCACTGTCTCACACTCAACAGTCAGATGAAAAGGATTCATTTCAACTTACACAGGACTCGACAGAGGCAGAAGGGCGCGAACAATTGTCACTAGATTTAGACACTTTGATAAATTTGTAAACTTTTCTATAACGCAATAATATGTTTTGCACTAGATTGCTTGTTCTTACCTTATTTCATCCTTCAGTTCATTAATCAAGGCTTTGCATACGTCTTCCACACATCGAGAGACCGTTTGTACGGAAAATTTAAATAAAAAAGAGAGACTTTTGAAACTGTCCCCGGTAGCCATAAATCTTAGTGTAACAGCCAACCTCTCCTGGATAGGTATGCTTTCCCTCATACTTGTGTTTTTCTTGGCTATAACTGGGCCTAGTTTGTTTACGAAATACTCAAAATCTGACGCCGAGATTCTACAAAAATTTTCAAAATAGCCTGAAGGTTCTTGACGTAAATCGTGTAGCATATCTGTGGCGTTATATCTGTAAGAAATATAATTCTATATATGCTATCAGTTGAGGTAAACTTTTTTTATTTCGAAAACCATTTAAAAAAAGTCCTTATGACACTTACCTAGTCCGACTTCTATACAGAGACACCATCCACCATCGTCTTCGTTTCCTTTCTTGTCTTTGTAATAAATATGCACCGCTCAACATAACGTAATAGGCCGCTGCACAGGCAACAATGCGTTTTTTTTTTTGCGACTACTCATTGTCAAGTTGAACTGCCTACTGTCTACGCCTGTGGCCCGTGCACACTCCGATTCGCCGAGTCTACACGCGCCGTGGAACACGAGTCTGCCCGCGCCGTCGGAACGGCCATGGCTCGCCGACTTGTGCTCGTTCAAAATGTTCGCCGAGCCTATAAACTCGCCGAGCCACGCGCCGTGGGAAAGCGGCTTTAGAATTTTTGCGTTTTTAAATCAACGAATGTAACATTTAGCCAACGACAAATAGCCACAAGGTGTGGAGTGTTACAGGCCTCAGTACGCCGGATAAACCAAAACCTAAAATCAAACCAGCCTTCCGATGCTGCTTGGAAAGGGAGGTGTGGCAGAAAATCATTTGTAACTCCAGGAGCAAGAGGCTGCTTAGAAATATTGCCATGGAATATCGAAGAGGAAACCACGTCACTATTGAAAAAAAATTGAGGAGGCTGGGTGTAATGTTTTAGTCGCTACAGCCAGGCGAAGGCTGTACGATCTTGGTTTCAAGTGCCGTAGGCCAGTGAAGAAGCCTAAACTTACTCCAACCATGGTACAGAAGAGGTTGATGAGGGCCAATGCCCACAAACACTTGACTGTGGATGACTGGCGCATAGTAAGTTGATTCAAATCTTCTAATTTTTTGCTCTCTTACAGATATGCTTCAGTGACGAGTCAACTTTCCAAATATTGGACGACAAGGCTGTTTGTTAGGCGTCGGCCCAATGAAAAGTACCATATTGACTGTGTCATAAAAACAGTAACACATCTTGTATCCGTGATGGTGTGGTCTGTGATCAGTGGGAAAGGTCTAGGGCGATTGTACGTGGTCGATGGGACGATGCGCCAAGACCAATACAAGGTTTTGGAAACTAAACTTCTTCCATAGTTGCAGGAGTGGTTTGGAAATGGTAGAAAGGTATTTATGTAGGATGGAGCACCTTGTCAC